>JAOWAW010043235.1:0-17304 GCA_028565695.1 Nicola tetela | reverse complement strand
AACGGGACTATGGAAAGAACATGCAGGCTAAAAAAAAAACTAGAAGAAGAAGAAGAAGAAGAAGAAGAAGAAGAAGAGCCTCCTGATGGACTGTTGTCTAACCAGCAGGTATTTTATTTGTCATAAGTCTGATCGCTGAGTTGTGTTTTGGCGGAGGTCATAGTGAAGTTTGCCAGTTCTACCTTTGCAATAGATGAAGTTCACAGCCCAAAGAATCTCAGGCCTTGGGCATAGCGACTTTCTTCACATGACCCTGACAGCAGCTGTATCAGCACCTGGGTGGATCTAGCCATGGATTTGCCTTCCACGCTGAGTCTCTTCCCGTCCCTGTTGACAAACATCATACACTGCAACATGTACAGCAGTCCATTCCTTCCCTCCTCGACGGTACACTCTATCCTAATGAGGCTCATCCCTCCATTCTCCCTCACTCTCCACAACCACTCAACCGTTAGCACAGCCCTTATCCGAACATCTGGAGCTCCAGATCTCCCACAGACAACACAGCGTGAGTCACTTGCTGAGACATGACTATCGCAAAGCTTCTAGTTTGCTTTCGGTCTGCTTCTAGCGTTGAGAAACGATTTATGTATAACTCTTTCGACTGTCCTCCAGCTCACTCGAGATGGAGACTACTGTGGCTAGTCTAGCTCGAGCCGTTTGCGTCTGCTGCTGTACTGAGCCAATGCGGCAGCGCAAAGTATGTGAATTCCTATTCAATTCATCCTTCCTCACTTTCAACTCATTGCTGCTCGCATTCACTCTGCAAGGTGCTAACTCCAGTATGCCTGCCTCATTGTTTTCCACTTTTTCTTGAAGCACAGCAAATTTCAGAAGGAACCTACCCATATAGCCGTCTTGTACCCAGCCCATCATTTAGAATTAAAACGAAAAACCAAAGTCACAAGGATGAGAATTTTTCACTGTTTTGCCGCTTTCAAAGTGCAGCCCATGTATGCAGCCACTATTATGGCTGAATCGCTGTGAGAACTGGTCATGCCCACAATGACCTTGATTCCCATCTCCATAGCAACAAACACTGGTCAGGGGTATTGTTGCTCTACACATGCTAGTATGAGCTACACAGAACTATATGTACCTACCACATCTGGTGTGGGTGGTATGGGGTAGGTGTGATGGTGTAGGTGATGCAGACAGGAATGGCAAGAAAAGGGCAGAAAAAGTGAAAGCTCACCTCTTCTGCAGTTTCATCTTCTTTGTTCACCACAGATAAATCACACAAGCCAGTCTCCAATAGCTTCCTGCAAAGGTAACATTACACAATTCCAATCTAAAGAAATGCAAATTTTACACAAAATGAAATCACGCACATGTGTTCCAGCGCATGTCTACAGAGTTAATACATCATCAGCCTTCCATTCATACACACACACTTAGACTAGCACACACTAATGCAAACACATACACACAAATACACAGCCAACAGGACAGTTAGAAACAGTCTGGGAAAGGTTTAAAAATGAACTTTCCGCTACATGATACTTTGCGTTCACAGCAACAGCAATACAGTATGCTGCCTTTTAATCTTCAGTGAGTAGGCCACAATACTCCTCACAAATGATAACCTGATTTATAATATAAACCCATCTCTGTGTCAGTAATTGTTATGCTAATGAATCCACACCACCAACTTACACTACACAGTCGACGTGATTACGCCTAACGGCAATATGGCTACAGAAAAGCAGAACAACAGGCAACTCATGATCACATTGACAGTTGAATATGCAAAAAAAAGTTCTGCAGAGGAGACAAATAGGTATTTTAGATGACAATTACAGCATAGTACATGTACACTAAAATATGTGAAAAAACCAGAGAGCAATGTCAGCGAACAAATGAGCTGAGAGAAACGAAAAACATTATCAGCCGAAAAAACCTGAACCACACAACTCAGCAAATCCACACGCACATATGACTGCATGTAAATGAGGCTAAGGTGACTTAGCATGCCTGTCATCTGCAGAAATCACCAAAGCTGACCACACATTAGATATGGTGAGCTCATCCATCATGGACTTCCTTTTCCTTCTGTTTTCTCCTCTCTTTATCGTGTGAGCGAAAATGTTGACTCACACTGTTTCTAGAAAGGAGTCTGAAATATCTGAACTTTAGTACTACACAATGGTATGAAATAACAACAGCCATCATCAACCAACAGCACACATAATGCCATGACAACAGCAGGTTATATTCAAACGTGAGAATACTTACAGGGGTGTGTCACCCAATTGTGTCTGCTGATTAATGTTAGCACCATGATCAATCAGCAGGGAGACAGTGCTGGCTATGCCACTGTATGCTGCCCAATGTAGCGCCGAGTTGCCCTCCTGAAAAACATATCAAACAATGTGAAGGGTAAGTCTCAATGAGGCACAGAATTGCAGAAATGTTTCCATACGAACAGAAAACAGAAACTACTTTTCAAATTCTTGCACTCCTAGAGTTTGTTAAAGCTCCAAACATAACTACGTTCCACGTACCAGAATACAGAACATCTACAACCTGCCATTCCCTATCATCATGCAGGAATTGGTAGCTTACCTTATCCAAGACGTTGACATCAGCACCACGTCTCACCAGCATTGGTGCCAATCCGGTCATCTTCTTCTCCATGGCCCACATGAGAGCAGTCCAACCACCGTTATCCTTTGGAGAAAAGGGTAAAAAAGCAGAGAAATTTAAACAAAATTATGTGCTTCCTGGTGGCATCTGTCAGATACACTGATCACATTTTCCACTTTAAACTAACAGGCAACATGCCTACCTAATACTATTGTTGAAACGAACGTGTTGGGTACATGTTTGATCGTTCGTTATGTGAAAGAATTGTTTGCTAATGATTCTAATGATATGTTCATTTAGGCTGCATGCCTAGCGCCTGCAGGGTTGCCGACTTGCCGTACATCCTTACAATTGATCATGCACAGGCCTGTGGCTTGTATCTGCAATGGTGCATGGACGTGCAAAAGAAAAAACAGTACGGCATCATGTATGTGTATCACATGTAAGAGTACAATCGCAGAGCATGCAACGCAAAATCTGGCACGTGGTGGATGCAGTGATGCATGCTAGGCTGGGCTAAGCTGAGTGGCACGCACCAAAGCTGTCAATCAAGTCCAGCCTGCAGGATAGCTTTTGTTCCATTCATCGGCTGAAGTAGCACCCTTGCAGCAAGGCCTTGGCACTAGTTTCACCAAACTTTTAAGAGATGGCATCGACACAAGTTCATATTTCATTTCAGCAGTCTCCTCTGTTTGAAATGGCTGCACTGCCACAGCCCGAAGGTACTGCTGACTCCCCTTTCCAAAGACAGTCGTGTTCTGATGTGTGGCATTATTTTTGAAGACGACTTCACTGGAAAGGAAACAGAAGATGCTTGGATTCAAGAATGTGAAGCACTTTATCCAAGACTGCCCAACTCACTGGAACTTGGCATTCCTGATGCTGGCACGACTTGTGGAGCTACAATCACCAGTGCAACTAGTCCTCGTAGACATGCCTGAGAAAGAGCAGAAAGGCTTGGAGCTGTCTGATCGTAACTGGTCACTTGTAAAGTGATTGCTGGGATTGCTGAGCAGGGTTGATGAAATTATGCAGTGTCTTGGTGAAGAAAAATACTTGTGATATCCTGGTGCTGTCCCTTGATCAAATTCTTGTTGGCACACTGCGATGCTGTGGAGGAAGATGAAAGTCCAGTTGTTTCTAGCTTGAGTCTCGTCTGAAGGAAAGCCTCACCACACGATTTCAGCTATTGGAGATGAAGGCTGAGAGCACATATGCATTGTCTGCCGCAATTGACCAATGGTTCCGTAACCTAGTGTCTGCCCACAGAAGAACATGACAGAGTGCCACATGCTCTTGTTGAGATTCTTGCGGGATGTGAACCATCTGCTCCTTCATGCGAAGATAAACGCTCAGAACTAGAACCAAAGTGGAAGCTGTTGCCATTGCTGGAGGAACTCCTCAGGCCAGAAGAACAGGACGGGGAACCTGACTCTGTTCTGCCATAAGTTCAACCGTAACTATCAGAAAAGGTTGTCAAGCACTCAACCAATTTGCTGACATGGTGGAAAGTCAACACCAATTGCTTTCCTAGAGTGGCAAGTTTAGCAAGGAAGTTCTTATGCATTGCTGCTACTTCTGTGCCAGCGGAGCATGTTTTTAGCTATGCAGGCATTCTAGTGGATAAGAAAAGGTCCAAGTTTAGCAACAAGATGATCGATGCCCTGATCTTCCTCCACTAGAATGCCCACAGCCTCAGATTATCTGGCAAGCAAGTACCACGACCTGTCCTGCAGCTCCTCTTCACTCCAGAGCCCGAAGCTGCAGATGACCCAGCTCTGCCTGATTTGTCAACTTCAGTCCTTACGTGATTACTGTGTAACTTTCAGTCTCTGTGTGATTGACTGATTGTGACTTACATGATGTGACCATTGAGAGAGACTGATTAAACTTGGACACACACAGATTGAGGGGTGTGTTAGAAGTCGATCTTTCTTTAGTTAGAAGTTACATATGTGGTTGTGATGAGATAGTCTGGCTGGACAGTCCTTAATTTATATTGCCAAGCAACCATTCACTGCGTGCATGCCTATATGTACCCTGTCCTCCATCTTGATGCTCTCTTTGATTTCCTGTCTTCTAGCTTTCACTGCATGCGTGTCTATCTCAATAAATGAAACTAAGAAAAGACCTGGTCTCGTTGTGACTGTTAGGGTTTGGAACCTCTGCACAGAAAAAAACGTTACAGTGGTGATGTGTGGAAATGTGTTGCCTGCTCACTTGAAGGGAATCTCCCAGATCTGCCTTAAAGAGTACCCATTTGTTCATCCATTTAGAAAAATGCTCGATCATTAGTTAAAGGTACGTTCGTTTCAATACTACAGGCTAATACCAAGTGACATTCTATTGGTAGTGAATGATGTAAGTTGCAAATAAACCACCATACAGAACCCTCCAGAGGGGGCATAGTATTCACAAATACATCACACAACATACCACAATGTATCAATGTGAACAAATTTTTATTATCATTGAATATTTCTAGCCCTCTAATTCAACAAGCATTATTTGCAGCTAAATTTAGAGACAGACTGAACACACCTCATGCAGGGCACACTAAATTTGCTACCCTATTAGCCACACCCTACACCACCTCAGACATAAATCCTTTAGCTACACTACAGTTAGCTCATATACTGAAGAACATGAAGCCTGGAATATTTAGAATATTCCAGCCTAGAATTAGAACATTACAGAATAAATTGAGAACATGCAAATGCACTGTGTACGAGTTGCAGAACATAGAGCCTGGCATTCAATTGTAGATCATTTCTAGCCTGTTGCCCGGCCAACTGTGTTCTTCAGTGTACGGGCTCAAAATGTTGTCGTGGATGTTGTAGACAAATACAGTCAGTAAACCAACTTTCACTATTTCTTTTACATTTGAAGTATAGAGAAGATAATTTGGGCTGCTGAGTCACAGAAGCACAGATGACTTGTCCAGCTGCCCACACCAGCATTTACACATACAGATACCAATATTAACAAATATTAGTGCATACTTCCACATACTAATTTTAACACGTATACAAAAAGCTGCCCCAAAACTATCCATGCACAGTACACCCCTACACTACAGCCTAACATAAGCCATTACCATCACTGTATACACACAATATACACAAGAGACAGTGCACACCTACACCTTCTACACTCACACACCACACATGCACCCTTATATTGTACACATCCACACACATTATACACAGAATATTGTACACAGAGACACTACACACACACACACACACACACACACACACACACACACACACATACACACACACAATACCCACCCACACCAATCCCCAAACACATACACTCACGCATGTACCAACATACACACATACACCACATTTATACTACACACAAACACAAATTTACACTACCCTACCGACATATTACACACCCACACACATACTACACTATGCTACAAACACAAACACCCACTCACATACGCTAATTTTTACGAATCTCTGTTTATTTATTTTAGTTCCTTTCTTGTAGACATGCAAAAATGACAGTAATAATTGAACATGAAACTAGACAACACAGTTATCATAAATCAGTGGAGCCTGACAAGAAAACAGGACCTTCTTGTCCTGTTTCGCAATGTTTTTCGGAAACTAATTTTAGGAGCACCTAAATAATCGCTAAAATTCACTAAAATTAGTTGCCACAAAATAGTTGCTTTAAGGCAGTTGACTGACCAACCAGCAATGTGAGGTGGTTGAAAATGCATAGATCTTTCAGTGAAAAGCAAATCTGCAGCACATCAGCGGTTGTGACTGGTAGACCACTGGCCATGGCCATGACCATGCAGTGATGTGGATTTCTTTCCATGGATACTTGCATCATGCCAAAGTTTTAAATATTTATGACAGAAATTTCTGGCCATGTACACACCCACACTCACACACACCTACACTACACACCCAGACATTTCACATCCACACACTGCACGCCCACACTCCACACATTGCACACCGACACATTACTAACCCTACCCAGGAGGACCACATCCACACACACAATTCGCCTACATTAATCAGCACACCTATACACAGTCTACATACCTAGGTTTATCTATTAACCAGCTGAACCAAAATTTCTCAATCTTTGATCAACCCTTTCCCTCTGCACACCAAGGAAAGTCAAGACTGATTGAAGGCTCCCAGTGAAACCACAGGAAGTCACCAGGGAAGCGTATACGCATGCATGGCCTTTCTCATATCCCCACTGTGCTCTGTCTCTACCCAATGGGCCTATTACAGTGGCATACACAGAGGGGTGTTTAGGGATTCATGCATACTTAGAGCAGGAATAAATCAGGGTCTGGGGTCCTCTGCCAAAGAAAAATTTAGGTTTTAGATGGCTGGAACCCCAAATTTGTAATTCTCTGGAAATAGTGGCAGAGATTTAGACTTGCTGGAAGCCACACATCGATACCTGTATGACACAATGGTGCTATGATATTTTGAAGAGATCTGCATCATGAATTAGCATTTTCCTGAAAGACGGTACCATTAGTGAAACTGCTATGCCATATTAACCCGATACAACAGTTCATCACTGGCATCATGTCATGGTCACATTCATCACACTCGTTGCATGTATCACTTTTAGGTGTAAAATGCTAGGTGTTGTGAAGAGCAGTCATTCACACCGGCATTCCGGTGGTCGCTAGTGTACTGGAAGACCCATGACAGTACTAGATCTACTTGGGCCGGGTCACAGACACGGGCTGCAACCGTTTTGGCTATCACACCAGCGTTAGCTGTGTGGCTCACACCGGCTGTGAACTATTTTTTTCTCTCTTAAACCTGCCTTTAAAATTTCTGGGGATTCACTTGCAACAAGCGAACAAAGTTGTGTACAACACTGCCTATTACAATTTGCATCCAACAATACTTCAACAATGTTCTTCTTCACCAGCTCCACTGAGCTGTAAAGTTGTGGCAGAGGATGGCAGTTGATGCCAATGTATACAGCCAGTTGCCCTGGGTATCTGTGACTATACTTATTCACACTGCTTTTTGTCTTAAGCTTATCCAGGGGAGGGGGGACAAAATGTGCGCTCTTCCATAATGATTCCAACTGAATTATGTTAACACTTCAATTAGACTATGTCTGAGTATGCCGCTTGGTCACGGGTTCTACAGCACCACAGAATAGCAAAGTGGAAATGTTACCTGAAGGTCCAGGTTGAGATCTGTTCCGTGAGCAAGTGTATCAGCTGCAGCAAAATTATCATGGGCACATGCGTAGTGTAGAGCTGTCAAGCCCTCGTTGTCCTAAAAATACCAAGAGCAACTCCAATATAGAACAACAGCTCCATGACCATGTCTTCTACTACACTTGGTGTTTACCACTATCAGCATTGCAGCTGTAGAAACAACTGCATATGATGGCAATTATGCCTTTCAACTATTTATTCTTGGTCACAGTAGCAGTTTAGAGCAAACACTACACAGACAAAATGACAGTGACAAACATGGTATAATTTCCTAAGAAACTTCTTCCAACAGCTGCAAGTCATCAAAGTACTGAGTTTTCAGGAACTATTTACCTCATATTTCTATACATATTTACTGCTTTCTCTATCTAGGTATCTTTGAAGAACAACATTTTGCCACAAGTGAAAATAGATTTGAGAGTTCGCATGTGAACATGAAAAATTACTAACTGACCTGTGCATTGAAGTCAACATGGCAGTATCTGAAATACTCAATGACACTCCGCAGCTTATCCCCAAGGCGCGAAGAAGCTGAACAGATCTTCCAAACAATTCATCATAGTCTAACATTAGAATACACCGGTCCACACAAATCCTCTACATTAGTGCAGATACTATACATGAAGGAACCAGCTTATTCTCAGGGAACACATTCCACAAACTAACTGCTAGAATGATGATAACACAGCCAGTACTATCGACAGCAACTGCAGATTACATTTTCAGCCAGACAGAGTATATTTAAGGGCTATAATGCCAGGAAAATACTACAAATTTATCATGTTTACCAATGGTGTTGCACCGAGGGAGTTCCTCTTGTTCACGTCACCTCCATACTGGACAAAGCAACAAAACAAAACC
Organism: Nicola tetela; assembly: GCA_028565695.1. Classification (NCBI taxonomy): domain Eukaryota; kingdom Metazoa; phylum Porifera; class Calcarea; order Clathrinida; family Clathrinidae; genus Nicola; species Nicola tetela. Next base: position 8,624 of record JAOWAW010043235.1, on the reverse strand, counting down.
ACTCAGCTATATACATCCAACAGCTGAAAAAGAGAAACATGAAACACTCACACAATGCATCCACAAACTTGTACCAGAGGGATTACTACAACAAAGTACTCCACAGTGATGACTTTGGGTTTCAGTTTGTGACTTTCTATAGCTGTCAGAGCAGCAGACCACCATGTTACTACCACTATAACGAACACAAACCACAGATAGGAAATAGCACAGAGCAAACAAAGCATTAAACAACATGAACATGAAAGTTACCAAATTCATGCTAACAATAAGTAACTTTCCAAAAATGTGAAACTTAATAGGTAACGCATGAAAATTTACCGACAAACAGTATATAACCCCAACCTTTTGCAAAGCCATTATCAACAATATGTCTCCACTCTCAGCAGCCACATGAACAGGTGTGTTTCCCTTGCCATCTTTGCTGGAAGTGTTGGGATCTAAGCCATGAATGTCTGCACAAATATAGCACAATGGGACATCCATATCAAACATCCAAAAACTTTAACTTTTTAGAACTATTTTTTCCATATGGAGGGAAGGAAACTCTTAAAGAATTCCAGCAAACTGAATAAACTGAACTGGTATTGAAATGATGGATTTGCTACAAAAAGGTAGCACTTTTCTGTTAATTCATCCACTCAAACTTTTATAACATTCTAATTACAATTTTTATTTCTGTAAAAACCAAATTACCATGGTAACTATTCAAATATGTTTATTGCCAACTGCAACTTCAGTATTAAGACTATTTAAATATGCAGCTAGATCTATTATCTCCATAGAGAGATTCTTAGAGCAGCAGAGTGCCATTCGTGAATACACAACTTACCCAGCAGCACGAGAGCTTTCATTAGCTCCCCCCTTTTGCACGCATGCACAAGACTATGCATCGACGGGCGAATGATTTTTGGCAGCTGGGAGAAGCTGGTCAAAGGTCAGCACAAACATTATAGAGAATTTCCATCATGACAGGAAGTGCAAATCTGGGTGGCATGACTACAGTACATCTTGCCATCCCAAGTTTATTAGTACAGTTTGTTGGCTATTCACTCGATATGCCAACACAGGTCACATTTGAGAATAGCCAATCTACAAGTCACAAGGTAACAGTAGATGCTGGCTGCACTGAATAGCAGATGCTGCGTGCTAGTGTCACTAATAATTTCCAGCCAGAACAATATCCCCCTCTCCCTACCCTTCGTTGTTAGTTTTCAAGATACCCACCAGAGAATTGGGCGTTCTCTCACAAATATAGTCCGGCTAAACCATTCACATTCTACAGACAGTTCAGGAGCACATGTACAAAGCACCTCACAGTCAGTCTAGCATCTCAGCAATTAGCTGCTTTCTTATGACTCACTTCCTGTTTTGAACAATTTTATCTGCTTCCTCCAGTAGTTTCTGCTCACTGCGAAAAGCTGAGTACAGATGGGCACAAACAGACAAGCCTGGATACTGGCATAAAGATTTATTAAATCTACAGAGTTATCCTTAGATTGTTCGCAAAACAGCATCCATACAGTTACACTTACCATTACAACAGAAAAGCACACAGCCGTTATGCAAAATCACTCATCATTGGGCGACGTGTGGGTGTGGACCAGAACAAACATAGGGAAAAGTACACACATGGTCCATACGGAGACACAGGTAGAATAGCACTGGTTTACATGCATATATGATCATGATATCCATACCAATCCTTAGCAGTCAACTTTTTTAGCATTACTTAAACAATGGTGGTCGGAAACAAACAAAGATTTCAGTTACACTACTCTGCACAACCTGTTTAATGCCCACATTGGAACATCTGCCAGCAAGATAGGAAAAAAAACGTAGACAAACAGGCGCTCAAAGACTATAATGCTCCAGCTCTTCACAGAACCAACAGCTGTGGTTACATCCTTTAGAAAAATTACAGTGAGAGAAGCACTAGTGACATGTGGTTGCATATTATTAATTTATTAGCAACTAAAGTAAATCTAAATTTCTGCTATAGGGAATATCCGGTGGGATGTTATAGTTTCTAGGGTCGCCAGACTACAAAATGGTGCATGGCTAGCATGCAAGGCTCAAGCATTTCAACATTCAGTCAAGACAACTTCTAAAGGAGCAACACAAAGCAGCAATATGGTTGGTTCACCTTAACACCTTTCAGAAGCCTTTATTTTGACCAAATTCCAAGGATTGGGAAAGCATTTTGGATGTGGCTGGGAACCATGATTCGGACCTTTTCGTACTAGTTCAACCACTTTCCGGTACTGCGTACCAAAGGCAGTGCTGCAGTAATTTTTTGAATGGAATATAGGGTGTGATTATGGCTTTAATTGACTTTGCAGATGGAAAACCCAGGCCTTTCCAGAGGTTTTGTTTTTATTTTGGGAAGGTTCACACAAGTCCGCAATCTGAAATGTAGGCAAGAAGAACTGCTGATCTTTTAAGCACTCAGGAACTATAGCTTCTCACTGCCTTCTCATTCTGTTTCTTCTCTCAGACAGTGCACACTTGAAACTGCCAACTTCTTATTTTGAATGAAGTCTTATAGATACTCCCAAAAAATCTCCTCCGAGGGTATTTTCTACATGGCTGCTGGTACAAAGGGGCCATTGGCCAACTCTGCAGGCATTTGAATGAGTGTCATTTGATTTCGTGTAACGAAGGTCGACAAAGACAGTTACCCATTTACTTCCAACAATCCGTACAGTTCTACATGGTACTGGCCTGCAAAAAATAGCAGTGAGAGATGTTATTTCCAGGGCTAACCTTCAAAAGGCTCATCAGGATTGGAAACAGACATTCTTCTCCGATGACTCCGGATGTGGACCACTGCAGAAGGATCTCGCTGTGTCATTGCACAAAGAAATGCAACCCAGGAAAACTTTACAGGTGACAAATACAGTAGCCACCTTCTCTGACAATTAGTGCATATTTGCTGCATACATCACTACATACAACACAAGCACAGCAGACCATGTGCATCACTGTGCGATCCTAAATAGCTTACTTGCTCATATATTGACTCACCTCCCCAGGATGACCAAGATCCACTTGGTGCCAATGAAGTCCCATTGCCATCACAGAGGTCCTACCAAGATGCTGGCTGGCTGCACCTGCTTGAGAGGTGCTACCCAGATGCTTGCTCAATGCACCTCGAGAGGTGCTATTCAGACAGTGGCCGACCACACCTCCTCGAGAAGTGCTACCTAGATGCTGGCCGACTGCACCTGCTCGAGAAATGCTTGGTAAAGTGTGGCTGTGATCACTTTGTCTATTTGCATCCTCAATATACTTCTTCTTTGGCTGTCTTGCCCATCCTTTAGGGGCAGTTTTTCGTCGCTTACCTGTACGATTTCTGTTTCCTTCAGTTGAAGGCAGCATATTGGCTATGTTCAAGGAACGGATAAAAGAGTTAGTGTCACCTCTAGGCAAACCACGGTTTGCCAACAAAGGAATGAGGTCCCATATTGACTGCTGTAAAGACGGCCTGCTGGTTCTATTCTGTTGATTGCCTACTGATACATCTACTCCTACTGGAGCCTTTTCATCAGCTGTTGGGCTTGAGGGCTGGATCTCAGGCACTTGCAAAGGTAACCGCTGCTGATCTGTAGGCAAGAGCTGACTTAGTGCCCTGTCTATACCCTTGCTTCCGTTTATGGCTACCTTCAACGTCGAGTCAGGTTGGTGGAAATTGCTGAAGGGCCCTACATCCCTGCAACGTCTGTTGGTAGTTCTAGATAAGTTTTTCTTTCTGCTACAAGGCCCTGTTGTCAGAAAGCTACTATCTGCATCAGAAGTACGTAAATTATCATCCACATTTCCAGCTGGCACTAATGGAGAAGCAGCTGGTCTAGGATCTTCTGCCGCATGGTCTCCAGATGCACTAGCTAGGTCTGCCTGCGACCTAGAACTCACACCAGTACTCTTGCCTTCTGCAACCGTAGCATCTAATGGATCTGTTCTATGTGCCACATCATTACCATCTGTCAACTTACATGGCAACATGCTTGATCCATCGCATAGTGGGACAGCAGTTACAGACAAGGAAGCTCTCATGGCTGAATCTGAATTCTGACCCTCCTGGTCAAGTATTAGCTGGTTGCTATCACAACGGGTATCAGAGTTTAGCCCAGTGACAGTCTTACGGGGCAAATGCTGCCGAGTGCCCTTCATGTTCCTAACTGGGTCTTTAGCAGCTGAGTGCTCACCCTGCTTAGGTGGCTCTTGACTATACCTCCATAAGCCATTGGGATAGCCAGTTAGCTGATTGCAATAACCCAAACGCTGACCAGTACTAGAAAGTGGGGGTTCTGTAGTAATGGCAGTGCTATTGCTCATCGTTTGCAAAATGGGACTTTGCAATGAAGCACGGTCTGTTAGATGGTTTCTCTCACCAGGCAATGTTGATGGATCCATAGCAAAGTTCCCAGTGTGGTTCTTGCCTCGGTTCCCCACCAGGTGTAAGTTGTGCACACCTGTGTTGTCTCTTTCATTGCTAGCTTGGGCGCTCTCATTGCAATTGGCTTCAACAGCAGCCAATGGATATATGACTAACAGGCAAGAAGTCTTGCTATCAATAACTGGAGTACTGCCCACTTTACCAACCTCATCTTCAGAGTTCTTAGTTTCTGTGGAAGAAGTGTTTTCACTGCCAATGTTGGACAGCCCAAAGAAATCACTAGATGGCATTGCATCACTATTCTCACTGTCTTCACTATCTGAATATGCACAAAGCAGTGGATGCTCTATCTCTCCCACGCACCTTACAGATCGCAAGGTGGCACAGCATGCTGAATTTGCATCTGTAGTTCTAGTGGCTGACAACAGTGCTCGAGAGGGTTCTTCTTCGCTGCACTCAGGATCACAAGCTTCAAAGTCATGGTCAGACACCCTGTCATTCAAATACAGATCAGCTGTTTTGTCTGGCATTGTACAGCTTAGGTCATCCTCAATCGGAGCAGTGTCAGTGTCAACTGCCACCAAACTTGTTGCCTTTAGCTCAGTCAGTGGTTCCGCTGGACTTGGCAACTGGCGTGGCTCTGCCTCTACTTCAGAATGACTCAGCCTTTCTCCATAATCCATACGGAGAGAAGTGGTGTTGTCTGCACAGGTTTTCGGATGTTGAGCAGCCTGCCACCATTCTTGGTCCACGTTGACATCTCCACAACAACTAGACTCCCCAGCTAAGTCATCTACACATTGGGAAGGTGAGTGTACACAGGATGAGTCACTGTCTAGATCCATGTCTACAACGGCCAAGTCATCCAGACCTGCTTCTGTGCCAGTGTCCCACGCTAAGAGCTCTCGCTGTTTTCTCTCCCGCCAGGCACTATCAGTTAACCGTGAAAACTCACAAAATTCTTCACCATGGCAGAGCCTATCATGCTCATTGGGTGGAAAATCACTCTTAGTAGAATAACCTTCCTCCATAGCAACAACAGATGTGCTAGTAGGCGTGAACAGTGTGCATGTGGATTGAGCATGGCTCTGCTCTGACACTGGAAGACAGGGAGAACACTCCACATAGCTCACAGTACGTTCTACTGGGCTACTCATACTATGAGTAATCTTACCAACAGATGGCACAGAGCCAGTGACTGAACCTACTACACTCATTGGATATACTCCTACTGGCTTAGAAGCAGAACCAGGGCTAGCTAGAGACGCGTTATCAGGCAGTATGGTTTGTTCTCCAGACATGTGACTCAAGCCTTGCAGACTATCACCTAACCCAAATAGAGTCACTCCATTGTAATTGGTGCAATGTATCTCCTCTTCATCCTTCCTTGGTTGATAAGAACTGTCTCCGTTTATATGGAGAGCTACACTCCCTCCGCCGTACACCTCATCCTCATCCCTTCGGCCCAATATCTCCAGATCTAGCGAGTCAGGCTCACTCAAGCTCTCATACAAACACTCACCGCTTTTAGAGATGGTGCTCCTGTGCGGAAATTGTTGCATTCCACGAGAGCCAGCCCCAAGATCTGAAGAGTGTTGCTTGCCATGGTACGGCCGATTCACTGGAGATGCCCACCGGTTTAATCCACTATGCTCAGGTTCATGGCCCCCAAAAGGCCTGCGCAGGTCTGCCCAACGTTTTCGGCTACTGTACCTAGAAAATGTCTCATGTTGCAGAATTGCACTTCGAGTTGGGCTGACATGGTTACCATCTGTAGAATAATCACGACTGGCCTCCGCAGTACGGTCAGAGTCGAACATAGCATACACGGACTCCGCCCACGCAGGTGTAGAATTCCCAACTCGGGAATCAAATGACCGACCCACCCCGTTAGCGTTGCTTAGGCCCTCGCGACCATCGCGAAATTTATGGATCATTTGTTTGTCTTCACGTCTACGACTTCCTCTTACCTCGTACGTCGACGTAGCATCCACGTCCTCCCGTAGAAAGTGCCGACTCTCCTGGCGAGCGGACCTAGCCTCCCAAGTCCACCGGTCCCGTTCTTCTGGAAAATGCTCTCCCTGTCTCTGAGACGATTCATAGAAGTGCTCAACTCCTTTAAAACGAGCCACCTCCTCCTCGAACGGCATCGCACCCTCTGCAGAAGTTGTCATTACACTCTCTCGCGGATGGTTCTCCCACCATGTCTTCTTACCTGTTCTGCGGCGAATCTCCCAAGGAAGGCATTGAGTCCTCTCGAAGTCCTCAAGACGGCGGCCTCCCTCTTCTCCACGTGAGTAGCTTTGGTCATGTTCCCTGCGAGACCGAACTTCCACCCACCCGCAGCGTGGACAAGGACGTGTCTTATGGCTTTCTGACTGAAACAAGCCTGACCATGAATCCGATGGTGGAGAGGAATCATGCAACGAGTCTTCTTGTGGAGAAACAGGGTTACCCACAGACTGGTCGCTCATATCAAAGCTCCTTACACCACTAAACCGCTGGTCGTCCGAAGGAAGAGACTCCGAGCAAGGAGAACAACATCCCAGTGAATGGCTGGACTCAGGTGTCGGGGTTCCAGAAGACTCCGGCAAGGGAGTGCCTGGTGTCAAATCTCTTCCGGAGTGACCATAGTGTGCGTACGACTGCTGCTTCTGCTCGAGAAAGACATAGTGCTGTATCAAGGAAGCTAGCACCTGTCGATCAACGAGCAACTGCGTCGAGCTGGCCATTTAGTTTATACGATTAGGTGGGACTGTAGCGAAACCAGGGGACCTTGTCACCTCCCGGTACCGGCCATATTTTGGCACAACAGCGCCAGTGCAGACATCGTAAGTTGTTAGCAGCATTTGCCGCGCAACACGAACATGACCAAATCCGGAGGCGACCTTCTGGACAAAATTAACAAGAACATACCAAGTCCTAGTCCGTCAGTATGATCAAATCACCTCATACAGTCGCTTTAAGGAACGCGTAGCGAAGATCCTGACGGCGCGTCACCTAGTTTGGTACAGGCTCATGGATCCAGACTTGCAAGTTGCTCTGTCTACTGCAGCTCAGCCGCATTTGCCGGAAGAACGCCGCTGCGTGTGCTTTGCTCGGATTTCTAGGTCCTGCAGCATTCGCCGATGCATATGGGCTCCGATCAACTCTGATCGGACCCGATCCGATCGTCGACCCTCACGGCCAACGTTAACGTGGACCGGGGTATGTATGCACGCTCGAGCGATCACGATCGCCCGTCCCCGTCGCGTGGGCGAATATCCCGTTCTGGATAGTTCCGTAGTAATGGGGGCCATGCTCATGAATGAACTGATCAGAGCCGGGCGCCACGTGACAGTAGATCCTGCAGGTCGATCTAGTTTAGATGAGACGTCAGCCTTCCTCGAGGCCTCCGAGCTCGCCCAACTAGGGACGTGTTTCTTTTACGAAATCATGATCTGAAAATGTGTGTGTGTGTGCGTCGAATCAAAAAATAAATTAAAAAAAACTTGCTTCGACAGGGCAGCAGCATGTACACAGACAAAGAGTGAATTGGAAACGCTCATGAACATGCAGTTGTATAATCTCACTGGGACGGGTTTTGCCGATTAGTGCCACTCCACGATCTTCTTGCAGAGCACCCTGTTCTTTGCACCGATTGTTGTGACTCGATTGAGGAATCATGATGTGCACTGTCTCCTTTTGCTTCGGGACCTGGCGCAGTACACAAGGCCAGGTAGTCACACGGTACTGAGATTGACGTGCCAAGGACGGGTCACTCTGCTAGTACTAATACGTGTAGCTAACAATCAGGATCATGCCCGTGATTAGTGTGATGGACTGTGGACTGACATGAAAGAAACAACACTAATTTTAGTGATTTCACAGCTTGCTAGCTCCGTGGACGTAAAAAATGTGAAAATAAACAATTTCACTACTGTAAGAACATTTCACACACTCCAGCTAGAGCTTTTCTTCAAGTAATGGACGTTTCAACCTGTGCTGTGCAGGTCTTCATCAGCCTGCACAGTACAGGTCAAAACATCCATTAAAGAAAGCTCTAAGGTGGAGTGTGTGAAATGTTTCTGCAGTAGTTTTATCCCACCATGATATGTCATTGTGGTTGGGTCTTCTTTTCAGCCAGCTTTTTAAGTTGTCCTGCACACGTGCTAAAAGATGTTTCTTTCTTTCTCTCTCTTTCACACTCTCTAACTCTGTCTCCATCTCTTCCCCCCCCCCCTCC
>JAOWAW010043124.1:0-17305 GCA_028565695.1 Nicola tetela | reverse complement strand
GAAAGAACTAAATCGGAAAAGAAAGAAAGAAAGAGGGTGAAGAGTAGTGGGCACGACTGATGAGAATGTTGGGCGTGATATAATTATAATTATAACATATATTTTTTAGGATTGCTAATAGCATGTGCCCTGCTGCATATGTACAGCGACCAGCTAATATAAAGCGTTCCTTCAGACTAGTAAACTAAAACTATGTTAAACCAAACGAGAAGCGGTCATGTTGAAAGTGCTTATTAAGAGAAGAGCGAAAGCTAGAGAAGGATGAAATAGAAAGCAGAGCAGAAGGAAGAAAGTTCCACAAGGCTACAACCGAAGGCATGAAGGAGGTAGCATGCTGAACTGAAGAGCAGAACGGAAACTCAATGTTTTCAGGCTTTCTCAGGTTGTACTTAGCTCTTGTAGCGACACCAGCTGGAAGTAGAACCTCCAATGCTGGAGGGCCCAGTCCATGCTTGATTTTCCACAGCAAGCAGATGGCACGATTTCTCCTTCGCCATGCCAATGTTGGCAGAAGGAATGTCTGCAAAGCTGCGCTGGCAGAGACTCTGTAGACGTCACGGCGAATGATAGCCTTCACAACCTGGACTTGCAACTTCTCCAGTGCCAGGAGTTCCCCTTTGTTACAATTTCCCCAAACAGAACTGCAATATTCCATCATGGGCCTAACAAGCCTCAGGTATGCCCTCATGATCGCAAAGGCAATAAGCCGTAGCCGATAGACCATGGTCTTAAGCAACGCCACTTTTGGTCCAACCTTCTGTATCACTCTCCGCACGTGCACTGACCACGACAACTGATTGGAGACGAAAATCCCAAGATGCTTAGTAGAATCCAAGCATGGAACCTGGGCATCACCCACAAGAAGACGTTGCGCATGCGTTGCCACGGCTGCTTTCCTTCTCGTAATGATCAAGTCAGCAGACTTGCTTCCGTTGAATATGGCGTTCCGAGATGCTGACCAGCCACACAGCGTCGGGATGTCAGCAGAACACGGCAGCTGCGTGTTGGGGCAGCACCACACTTGCAATCCGTGTCATAAAGCAGAGTGTCATTAGCAAAGAGAGCTGTCGTAGATGTCACCGCACTGGGAATGTCGCCAAAGTAGATCGCAAACAGCAAGGGACCCAGTACAGACCCCTGCGGAACACCCAATGTTATCCCTCGCGACTCCGACTGATGGTTGTCCACAACTGTTCTGATGGATCTCCCAGCGAGATAGCTAGCGATCTATTCCAATGCCTGGGTTGATAGACCAGCTACACGCCTGCCCAAGAGCAGAGAGTGATCTTTTTCTGGAATGCACGACTGCTGGTGACTCGTGGTTGCTCTCCCAGCTCTTTCAGCTGGATAAGATTAAAGCTTCAGGCCAGGGTAGGCTGTTGATAATGTCAGCGCAGCCATTGCGAACACGTGAATTCTGGTGACCCCAGTTTGTAGTACCAGTACTGGGCAGTGCCTTTATGAAGTCCAGAAAGCAGTTGCGGGGTCCAAGCTTCCGCTACCCGTGCGCAGGCTGCGTTTGTACTCACATTTAGTAGTTACGTTAGCTGTTGATTCATTGACTTGACATAAGTATTGAATCAAGACTGGATTGCATTTCGATGGTTAGCAAAATATGTCCAATGAACTGAGAGAAAAAAATTAATACTACAAGAAGGTAAGACGTTTGGCGAGCCTAGGGTACCGGCAATGGTCCAGCGTCAGTTTGTAGTTATGTGAAGAGGAATTACCAATACACCAGTCACAAGAAATTAACATTTTCAAGAGAAAATACTAATTAAAGCAAATAAATCAGTTGAAGAAATCCAGCCGCATTGTGAACCTCAACGAACTCGGAGCTTAGTTCACGAGCACGGCCACCAGCGCCGAGCTCGTTTGCGTTGCATGGCATATGCACAGGTCATGTGCGCCGTTGTTTCTTCATAAGCAGCAAAACAAACCAGCTCTTCCGCGATAATGGCGCGAAATGCATTCAATAAAAACGGCCTAGTTCAGCGGAATTCGCTGAGCTAGACAAACATAGTTCAAGGAGTTCGATTCCTTATCGTATACGGCCAATTTACGGTAGCAATGCGTTCTCGACCATTTCAACGGACAGCCTAGGCGACTTTCACGAGTATTGCGTCGGGGAATTACCACAGCTCAGGGGGTGAAATAGGCCTAGGCCGTAGTTTTTGCAATTGTGTAGTAGGTGGATATGCTGCGCACAGCAACACTGTCCATTCTGTAAAACCAAATACTGTAAAACGATGAATTTTCAGCACTTTGTCCTGAAAATTTTCGGTGGCTATAAATTTTCAGTATCGAGCTACGTACGTAGCACATGTACGCGTACTTGAGTTAGGCCGACTGTCCTCTACGCAAACGGCATTGCTTACAGCCATTGTTTCCAGTGTTGAGGTCGGACGCTCTTCTTTGTCACGTCTTTTTCGGGTTGCCATGTCTTCTGTCGGCTTCCGTCACATTGGACATAAATTTTAAGTAGAGATAAATTCTAGTTATGCCGCAGGGTACCGAAAGTACCAAAAATTAGTCGCTACCGAAAATTTATCGTTTTACAGTAATACATAGAAGGGGAAATGTTTATCCGAGTTGGGGCTTTTGCCCTTCGGCTGCACGCGTAGACACAGCAGGGATGCGTATGCAACGCACCAGACACATTAATGTCTGCTTAGGCACGCATGACTGACCATGTAGCCTGACCAGACATTGCCGTGTCTACTCGGGCATGCATGACGGACCACGTAGACAGACCCTGTACGTGTTTATAGGGTCTTTTGCCCGAGATCAACCAGTAGATTTGTAGCGGACGAGACTAAACGGCGCTGAGTTCACACTCGAGATAATTATTTTCTGCATCAACGGCCTGGCTGATAGCAGGCAGTGTTAGGAACAACTATGCGCACATCGAGAAAGACTGACTCTGTTTCGTGGCCGGTTCTCCAAGTGAAAGCCGCTCTTGGGTGGCCTGTTAGCTTCAGCAGGGATATGAAACGGGTCGACGTCTTGCCCAGTCCGGCCTGTCTCACCAGGCGGGCTGCACAGTTTCTTGGCCTTGTAAGAAGTGTACATGTATTGAGCAGTGGTGCAGACACATACCGAGAGCAGCGCCGTATACTATTAGATTTAACCTTGCAGTGGGGCTCCTGCACTGATTTTAAGTTTTTTACTTCTTAAATCTTTACTACATTACCAGTCCTTGTACCGCAGAGAACGACCACAGCTTATCGGACTATCCGTGCATGCATGCCTTTTCAATTTTCGTTTCCGCAGTGATGCATTTATCGTGCAAACAGGCTATCCTACTTGCCATTACACGCGGTCTGCTTATCTGGATCTCCGCAGTGCCACGATGGCCTGAAAAGCAGTCAACTTTCTTTTTTAAGTCAAATTCTGGACGTTTCGGTACCCTTCTAATCATTATGTTAAGGAGCGTTCAAGAGAGAAACAAAGGCCTGCTAGCACAGGAACTTCCATTTAGTTTCAGCCGGAGAGAGAGAGAGAGAGAGAGAGAGAGAGAGCTAGAATGGGAGAGAGAGAGCTAGAATGGGAGAGAGAGAGCTAGAATGGGAGAGAGAGAGAGAGAGAGAGAGAGAGAGAGAGAGAGAGAGAGAACATGCCAGTACCGGAAGAATATTAATGATCTGTGACTTCTTCAGGAGAGGGAGAACCATGATTAGGAACATTGATGTCTAAGCAACTGAAGAATTAGTTTTGAGATCCTCGTCAAGTTAACCGTGAAATGCTAAGGAATAAAAGTTGTCACTGGTACTGCATGTATGCGACAGAATGTCTGATGTTCACGCAGCTTGTGTAAAATGTAAACTGTTCAAACTGGAGAACCTGATTGTTCAGCAATCCCAGTCAAGACCCGTATTGCCTCAGTTAAATTCGGCGCCTCTGGCAACCATTCTTGATAGTCATCTCCGAACTGGTCAACTAAAAATCCGCCAAGAAGACGACATTGCTCCAGTGCCTCACACAGTCGTCCTCTCTCCTTTAGAAACTCAATGTATTCCACACCAAACTGTCCGGCAAGAAAATGCCATGCAAAATATTTTGCCCTGTGGAAGCGAAACTTGAGAAACCATTCTACTGCATCACACTTTAAGTCTTTAGCGTACAGTTTCTGAAGATTATACGCCACGTGTAACAACATGGAAACCAAGATGTCTGCCATTTTAAGTTCGTAATCTTTCACAGTGTCTATTGTCCATTCTTCCACAAAGCTAATTATTTCTCTGAATGATCTCAAAGAAACCTTCTGAGCACAGATATAATCACCATCCGCAAACGCCTGAATGGCTTCCATGAAGTTCTCTGACAGACTAGACATCCTGCCTTGTTCTGTTACACCTCTTATTTCCCTGACAGTCTCGCAAACTGCAGATGACCAAGCCACATAACCTGCCTTACTACATCTTTCTGAGAGAACCTCAAGTGTTCTGAGAGCTCCTTGACTTTCAGATTTCCCCAAAATAGCACATAAGGAGGTGATGAAGTTGAGAGCGGTGGGGAAATACGATGGCACACAGAGAACATCATGATCTGTGTAGCAGTAGTCAGCATTCCAGATATCATCCAATAAGGTCACCAAGCGTTTGAGTGTTCTTGGCAAATCATGACTTTCAAGAAGCTTTTGAATTTCCCCAAAGAAAGCGCAAGGAACTCGTAGCTTCAACAATCTCTCCTGAATACACTGGCTGACACTACCTATACTACTGTGGTGAAAATTTTGACAGGACTGCAGCCGGTACCGCCTCTCCACTTGACCTCCATTGCAATCCATGAGGTAACTGCGATCGTTGAGGATAGTCCAGTATTTCAGTACACCTGGAAACCAACCAGCTCTCAAGGAGGCCATTGACAAACGTTCTGCCTTGAAAAGGAGAATGAGCCAAATTCTCAAGGCCTCAGTTGCTTTATAATCTCCAATAAGTTCTCTCTTTCTACAGTCAGTTAAAAGTTCTTCAATTACGTTGAACTGTTTCACATGCACTCGCAAAGCACGACCTAATTTTAATATAGATGCCCACAGCGAAGCTTCATTAAAACATTCCCCATCTAAAACATTGACCCAAGTTTCTACCTTGGTTTCCCATGTTCGCATGACAGTCTGTTGATGGATTGTCTCCAAAATTAAACGCTGCCTCTGCTGACAGAGGATGATTAACAGTAAAACAATCTCACCACGTTCATCCACACTGTCAAAAACTTTCTTTTGGCCAATTTTACACCATAACATGACTGATAAATTTTCCTCAACATTAAAAAATCTCTGGTGTTTGGCAGAGGCATGGCCGCTCATCACAATGTCAGTTATTTTCTCTCTCACTCTTTCAACAGTTGGCTCTGTGAAGAACTCATGAACTCCAAATTTCTGAAAAGCTTCAAACAAGTATGTCGTTGTTGACTTTGAACTGAGTGTCTTGATATCCATAACCTCAGTTTTATTACAGACGTAAAATGCTAGGGTGAATAATTCCTTTTGAGAATAATCACACGCCTGTTGCGGTACCAAGTCAAAACACTCATTGTCCTGCTGATCAGCCCATCCTTTTCCATCGGTCAGTACAGTCTTCAATGCATTGAATAATTCTGACATGTTTGTTTCAGAAAATAATATTTTACAATGTTCCTGCCTGTGGTGGGTCCTCTTGCGGGTAACTTCCCCCTCCCAAGAAAACATTGCGCTCTTAAAAACACTAACATATGCGGCCACGTGACGAGAGAGCAAGTCCAACTGCTTAATGGTCAGTAATTCTTTTAAAAAGGGGAAAGTTTTACCCTGGACAACTCTTGGGAGAAGACAAAAACAGTATTTGAAGCTTTCCCAACTTATCCTTTGGTCTTTTAAAGGTTGGAGATGAGGTATTTGCCAGCTGATGCCAGCACTCAGTGATCTACTAATTGCATGGAACAGCAGTTCAGCTGAAAGACATCGACAGAGATGTTTGGTCAAAAGAGCAAGTACTAGTTCCTCATTCCCCACATACTTCTTGCCAGCTATTGATGCGGCCTTGGAGACAACAATATTTAGAAAGAAATTTCTCCTTTGCAACGTATTCTGAGCATTCTCGAGCGTCAAATTGTGAATCATTAAAACCAATCTGGCGCTATCCCAACCAATCAAACCTAACTCTTCAAGAGTGTCACGACAAGTTGCCAAAGTGCTTTCACCACATTCTGAAAACAACCAATCAGTAACACCAAGAAGACCTCCTTGGAGCTCATTAAGCCAAGCCACGTTTGTTGGATGCATGATTACCCGTAGTCTTTTCCAGTCTCCTTCTTGAAGAATACACCATGGAATTGTGAGAGTGTTCAGTGAGCAGATCTTCATCAGAAGGAACACCACCAACGGATGATCTTGCAGATACGCCTCAGCTGATTGTATAATACCAGTTAAACCTCTAACGTGAAAACGGTCTCCAAAGGATTCTTCTATTTCCCTCCAGGCTTCCACTGAAAGCCAATTAGGTCCAAGGGAAGCCCCCAGATAGTTTCTTTTAGCATTAAACGCTAGAAAAGAAGAGAAAATGCTTACACAAAGTGGTAGATTACCCAAAACACCGTTCAGAGTCCCCTTAATTAGGGCTGTTGTAGGTGAATCAATCTTGCACACTGCTGTTTTCTTTTCAATGAGTGTCCAGCTCTCCACCAGCGAAAATGGCTTAAGGTTAACAACAGCTAGTATCTGTTCAATTTGCTGAAAAAGCTGTTTGACGACAGTGCTTGTTGTTGTTATAATCACAGAGTGTTCAGTTTCTGAAATTATTTCCATTACGACTTTCATTGTAGAGGAACTGACGCCATCAAAAACAAGCAATTGTGGAGTTTTCAGATCATCATTGTTCCGTGTTTTTTCTCTCTGTTCTGTGTTTCTGTTTATCTTTGAGAAGAGTGTCTCTTCGTAGGAGGAAAGGGAAGAATGTAAAAGGTCCTGTTGTAGATCGCGTATAGTTGAACACCTTAACCATTCTTGGGTTGCATAAGTTCTCGTTAGATTATAAGCCACCTCGCTAGCGAGAAAACTCTTACCCATCCCGGCTTGGCCAAAGATGATCACCGCTTTGGTAGTTTGGGATCCTTCTCTTTCCAACGCTGATTTGATCGTCGAAATTTCTTCCGTTCTGCCCACAAAGTTGTGACCTCTTGGTCGAAGAACTCTCTTTCCACCGCGCGAGGTTTTAGCAAACATTCCTCCACTACAGTGGCACTCCACACAAGTGAAACTCTCGCGATGCTCGGCTCCGGATCCATTGCCCATTGACATTAATCTCTTCATGGTGGAATTTGTCCTTTCTGAGCTCAACTCAAACACAGACAGAAGGCTGTGGATCTCATTTAAGGCTTTACAAATTCTTGATCTTGTCAGCTGTGAGCCGTGGGCCAACGCGTTCCTCGACTCTAGTGCCTTGTTGCACATCAGAAAGTAATCCAAATGTTGGTTTTCGCTTCCTTGTTGTCGCTCAAGACACTTTCGCTTTTCTGGTAAAGTTTTTTTAATTTCTTTAATCAACCTGGGGAAGTCAATAGCTCTCTCTGCGGCTTCTCCGCATCTGGGACTCATTGACGGGCTGTTGGTAGAGGGTCCCTTGTGGATTTTCCAGACGGGCTCAAAATGGGTTTTAAAGTTCGTTTGTAGTTCTTTCAAACTGCTGTATAACAAGGCACTCGCGATCGTGCATTGTTGCACAACGTACATACATTCCGCCTTTCCACTTCCCAGAATTTCTGTGTAAGAATAAAGGCGTGACAATGTCTCCGAAATGCTAGTCAGGCGTTCACTTAAGCCTTTACGTTTGCCGGAAACTGTACCAAGAATTCCAAGCAGCAAACCTATACTCTGACGTACTTCTCCAGAGGATACGTACTGCTCACCATGAAATACCCAGTGTCTGGCCGTCTCTACTCCTTGTATTTGTAAGGAAAGTCTCTCCTTCTCGTGCGGGTCAAGAACAGGTCCTCCGCAGAAGTTGGCCACATCGTTAATTCGACAACGAAACAGCTTACAAATAGCGTAAAAGTCTGCCAGTGGTTGGTTGTTTTCCAGACATTGCTTGACGGGGGCCTTTAAAGCTGGAGAGAAAGAAGAGATGATTGTGTCTTTCCACGTTTCAGGATTTCCAGCCTTGACAGCCGAAACGAGAAAGTCGAACAAGTACTGACAAACTACGGCGTGGCTTTCAAAGAGAAAAGCGAAACAAAGCTCTTCGTGCGAGAGCGTAAGCTTCTCCATGTCTTGAGTGGAGTAACGTTCTTTAAGAAAACCGGTCAGCGTTTAATCAGTCGTAACAGGTTACTGCGGCAGAAGAAGAGTTTCTGAATCGTCGGTCTGGCATCTCGTCAACCCTTTGTGTTGCAGTGTCCCTTCATTTTGCTGCTTATAACGTCCATTTCTGGATAGTTGACGGAAGGATAATTCTAAACCTGAGTAAGTCGAGCATTACAAGGTGTGGTGGAGAAATGGAGGGGAGGAGTGTGTGAGTCAATCATCTCCTCCGAGAGGAATTCGAAAGAGAGCCTGGTTTACAGCCTGCCATTGTTAACTAAATTAACAGTCCCTTGCGCCCCATACGCCGGCCGGTCGACAGCCGCTTAGGTTGCCCATTGTATGTTACTGATTAGACCCCAGAGAACGGGATGAACTTTAGTGCTCCCAGACCTGGAACTAGATGACTGCGTTTTCAGAAAGGGGTTATACGTCTGGTGTCACATGCATGCAGGATTAAATTAACTGATGTAAGTGGCCAACGCTATCAGCGGTAGTACTCCAATGTTACAAACCGTTTAACAAAACGCCCAGATGCGGGTATTAAGAAGTTGGGTATCATAAATTGTCAGTGAAGAAAGCAGTATTTGAACGATAAGGTGGAACGATTGAAAGAAGCGATAAACAAACATGCAGTGTGCGTTTTCACAACTCTGAGGAGTGGCAAATGTAATTATATTAGATTGCTTCTTGTGCTCCTCTCAAGGTTGAATGTCTTGTGCGCTAGAAGATCGTGATATGCAATAGGACCGTTTCGACACTCGTGCAATAGTAACAAAAAATGAAATGATAAGTGGACTTCTTGCTGGGACATTCTTAATTGACACAACTCTGAACTCGCTCCAGCTGATAGTTTTTATTCGCGACGTTTCGACAAGGGTTGCCCTTGTCTTTGTGAGGCTGTAAAAGAACAAGAAACTACATGATTTTGACTCTAAATTTAACACTAGGTAGATCAGTAATCTGTAGAATCAAACTCGACTTGTTTTTCTCGTAGCTTAAGTATCAAATTCATACACAGTTTCTTGGTCTTATCCTTTTAGTCCGACGAAGCTAAGAGAAGGGCAACCCTTGTCGAAACGTCGCAAATAAAACTATCTGCTGGAGCAAGTTCAGAGTTGTGTCAATTGAAAAATGAAATATTTTCATTTGTACACAATTCAGGATAACGTTCAATAATTGCTAAGAGAAAGTCGAAAACCAGAGACAGTGATACTAGAAGACAGAGACAGTAAGACGACTTCGCCCTTAGGGCTTCTTCAGGTAGAATAAAGGAGTCAGCAGAGGGAAGTGTGTAGGGTGAGAGGCTAGGTGCATATATGAGATAAGGGTGTTAAGGACGCAGACAAAATACAAACAAGTGTTAAGTGAAAGCGCAACTATCTACGGAACAACACACGAAAAAATCCCACTAGAGCGTTAAAATGTCAATTCCCTCGTCTCGATTCAGGAGTGAGTGCGCTGGGAAGCTCCTGAAACGTGCGATCCAATAGCGCTCACGATGAGTCTCTTCAATGTGTCCTAGGGGGTGGAATGGAGTACAGAGACGGTCATGCTGTGTCCCACTGTACCGAAGTGCTCAGCCCCTGGGGTGTACTGATGCTGGATCGAGAAACGGTTCTGGTTGATCCTTTCACGCAACTTGCAACCTGTTTCTCCGACGTACACAGCGTCACGGGAGGAGCAACCCAGAAGATAGATGACTGAGGTCGACACCCGGGTAAAATGGCCGCTAATCCCATGGGTTGATCGCGCGTAGGACACAACCTCACAGGTCTTGCAGAGTGTGGACCCGCAAGCTTATGTGCCCGCTGGGCCGTTGTTGGTGGCTCTCTGTTCCAAGGTTTGATTCTTACCAGTAGATCCCACAGGCTTTTTAGCCGTCTTTAGGCCACAAATGGGCGAGCAAAGATTTCCGAGAGCCTTTGGATAGACTGCAGGATTGGGAGGGCCTCCTTGATGAGTGGTTGTAGCTGTAGCAAGTGGATGTTCTAGGTGACAACTAGTGGGATTCTGTCTTTGGGAGACTTACGTCTGGTTAGAAGGACGTCTAGCTGTGTCGTGGAACGAACCTTAGCCAACTGATCTGAGCTTCCACCAGTCTCACTCGGTAGTTTCTGTTAACAAGGAACTCTTTAAGTTCCTGCAGGCGTTTTTTCAAGGACAGCTTCATCAGAGATGATTCCGCGGAGGTGAATACCTAAACAACATGGCAGAGTACCTTCTTCCTACTAGCATCCCCCCCCCCCCTCCCCCGTCCATCGGCATCTGCCATACAGTTATGGTAAGGCAGTTCTCAGCTGTCTGTATATTATGTAAATGTACATGTATGTGTGTATGACAATCAGGCAATCAGCGCACGGGGCACTGGCGCGAAGTGACCAATGACGATAAACGAGAAACGAAACTTGAAGATATTGCGAAAGCGGATCAGCATGTTAGAGGCAGGTTGGAGCCGTGCGTGCAGTGGAGCTAGAGCTCTTTCGCCACTCAGCCATGGCTTTTGGAAGAACTAACCAGATGAGAGCGCGTGTCGTTCATTCAATCTCACTATTGTGTCGGTAGATGATGTAGGTGCAATATTCCTCTGGGTCCTTCCTCGAGTAGGGGGACTATGGTCTAAATCCAACCTAAGCCCCGCAGCTCCGGCAAGAAAGCAAATATGTACATGTACCGAGCTGATGATGAGAATGGAAAGAATTTTGCCTAAAGGAGCTTGGGCAGAGGTTGTGTGGGTAGGGTTGTGCATGCTTTGGGAGCTCGAACACCACCCTCAAAATCAAAGATAAGGCGTTTTTTTAAAACGTTAATTTCTCCGCTGAGAGAGGTGCTCGTTACGTTCCAACGTACATTGTAGCGCCAGTGCCGACCATCTACACACCACAATGTCGAGGGCCTGCAGCCTGCTTGTCCTTCAAAGGGCAAAGTTTAAACTCAATCCAACGCACGAATTTTGTGAATTAGTCCACACACGTCTGCTGGTGGCCAGTTTATCTATATCTGCCGTGGATCCGGACTGGGGCTGCGGCAGTGTCGCCAGCGCTGGACATTTATAAGTTAGAATAACAGAGCGGGCAATACGCTTTGTCCCAAAATTGCATCAGAGGCATATTTGTGCATCTTGAACGAGACGTGAATTGCGCGTGGTCAGCGGTTTCCCTACTAATACTGAGTACTTTTAATTGCAATATGGCATTGTCAGTGAATTTCAGCGAAGCTCTCCCTGGAAGTGCTTGGCCCCAGCTGGAGGTATCCCTGCGTTCATAGAAATAAATGATTGTTTGAGATCTAGGGTCTTCGCGGAGTACTTGAAGTTTAGTGGCAGACACTCGATCATGACCTGAAGGCTAATTGAGACCAAAGGAGAGCAATTATCCCAGCCACTTCAACGCAGATTTTCTCAACACCTCGCCTCGAAGCTCTCTCTCGCTCACTCGCAGTGCTAATGCAACTACTTGAACATGTTGAAACGATTTTTTAATTAAGTGCACTTTCCTCTTTATCTGTGCTCGCATGCTCTCTTTGACTCGATCACGTCTTATCAGAGTGGGCTTAACTTTTGAGTGTCGACGACTTCCTCTCTACGCTCTAGCACGTTTCTGCACAGTATATCGTGTCAGAAACACTTCCTATTGATGGCAAATTCATGATTTGCACCTGTATATAATAATCGGTTGCTCTTGACCATAGCCTAGCCGGTCTGCAGTTTAATTTTCATCGTATCGGTTCTATCGTAATTGTTCAGCCAAAACGAACCATGACACAGGTCTGTATACATGTACGTCATATACTGTAGTACAGGCTATAGCAAAACCTATTTTAATGCTGACTGCACGTCTTCCAAGTCGTCACCGTCGTATATTGATTACCACGTATCACGTGACCATACACAACATATAATTTTCATGCATGTAGATTTTGCTCGCTCGTTGCAGATCTCAGACATATACGGAGGCCTACGCAGCACAGTGCGAAGGTGTATAAACTATGGAAAGGCATAACTATATTCCGCTTTTCCATGTTTGTTTAGACAGGATTACAGGGGGTAGTTGAGAGCGGGTAGAAAGTTTAGAGAGAAAGAGTTTAGAGATTAGGAGAAACAGAAAAAGAGCAGCGAAGTACTATAAGGTATAAACAGTTTTCTATCGCTCACATGCAGGGAAGGAAGGTGAGGTCGCAGCACGTAGCCCAGGCTTGCGACACAGTAAAATTCGAAATGAGAATATCTACCACTTCTCATGCAGTGTTTCAATGAATTATCATCAAGTTTGATTTGGCAGATTCCTTCGCTACACCTTAAAGTGTGTGCAATGGAGAAAGTAATCAGATCTCAGAGATTCTAATGTAACACACAAATAGCGTGATATCAACTTTTTGGTACAATCCGTGTGCAAGAACGCATTCCTCTGACAATTGTCGAAAAAGCAGAAAACTGCTGTCAAACCTTCAGGAACTGGACCTAAACAGACCGGCCCAGAACATTATGAGAAAGAGCCCCAACAGAAAGAGAAAGAGACGGGGGAGAGAGAGAGAGTGAGAGAGAGAGAGAGAGAGAGAGAACGAAAGAAAGAAATGAAGAAAGAAAGAGATGTATTGGAAGACCCTAAGAAGGCTTGTCTAAAGAGAAGTGACTGAGACTCAAAGCAGTGTGGAAATGAGCTGGCACATGTAGAGGAAGAAAGAGTAACAGGTGAGGCATTCCATACAGAGCATTCCATGACGCAGGATTGACACTGGGAGCACACTCGCTCTCTCGAGACGCACTATACGGCTCAGGAGGGCTTCACTGAGTCTGAGGATTTAGTGATTCGATTATCGATACACTGCTGATTAAGAACAGCCTGAATGGCTGAGCTCCTTGAGCCGCGTCTGGGAGAGCGTTTGAGATGAAAAGTTGGGAGCGTCAGCAGAGCCTGGGTACCTTCTGACTATCCGTGATTATAATCAAAAGGAACTGGAAGGACGTCTACTACTAGCTGAGAGAGAAAAGTTTTTCTACCTATACCACATAGCTAAAACAGAAAGAGCTCTTGCAGTGAGTATAGGTAGGTTGTCTACTAGCCTACAACTACATTTCTGCAGCTACAGTTGAGAATGCTAGTCAGACAAGGTGAAATCACATCTAAAAACTACTCACGCAAGAATGCATGGCCTGGTACGACCCGATCAAGACCAAAATTGGCATCACTAGGGTGGCAAGGATGGAAATGAGGCAACATCGATCCCTCAGCCTTAAGTTAAAGGTCTTTTGTATCCGACTAACGTTCCTTGTCAAACCGATGTACCCTGCCTCCTGGTGAGCCAGACATAATAGATTTGTTTAGGAGAAAGTTTGGCAGCGCGTGAAACGCAAAAATTCTAATGGCCGTGTCTGTTAGCTCTTCTCATCATTTCTATAAATCTGAACTAAAACTAACGAATCGCACCGCATCAGGAAGATAGAATCTTACACCGAAGCAGTGTTACTACTAATGAAACATGAGTTCAAAACTCACAACGACACTCACAGTTACCCATCGATACGGCTAGAGGAAGCTATCATCTGGACAGGTCAGAGGATTCGCCGTCAGTCTAGTTCACATGACTCAAACATCAGTGCCTTGCGGAAATTTTCTGGCAATATGGTCTCTTCACGAACGAGCCCCCCTCCCAAAAAAAGAAAAAAGCTCTTCAGCCTCAGAAGGGCGGACTTCAGTCCAGACCTGCAGTCAGAGAGACGAAGGCTGTGAATGACGATACTAGTGTTGGTTCGTTACAAGAAATTGTAGCTGTGCAGAGTTAAAACGAGGCTACAAACTCTGAAGTGGGCAAGCGCAACTGAATGGGAAAATGAGTATTGTAGTTGGGTTATGGACTATTGACTGCGCAGGCGCAACTGCATGAAGGGAATGTGAGTCCGAGGCTACAAACTCTGAACTGCGCAAGCGCAACTGATACAGAGAACGAAGGACTCCCGATTGATCGGCTAGTCCATATGACCCACTGCGGGGACCACTGCGGGAGATTGCGACGAAGAAAGAGGAGATAACTCAGCACAGCGAAGAGCTGTAGACCATTCTCTCCTAGATCAAATAGAAATTCCCAGAGAGTGCGAGTCTGCTTAGCACGGGATCTAGGAAAACCCAGGCGTTCTAAGCACTCAAGCAAAGAGTAAGAAACGTAGCCGAGACAGCCTACTTCTACAGCAAAACACACGTAAGACCAACTGTTTTCCTCACAGGCACTCTGCAGCTTGGCATACCTGTTTAATTTACGGTTATGGCCTGCTGAGACGCGATCTTCAAGGGGCACTGTTAGTTCGATAAGTATAAGGACCCTACTTGACCGCGAGAAGATGACAATGTCAGGCCTTTGTGAGGTGGTTGCGATTTCGGCAGGAAAAACCAGACCCTTCTCTTCTAGATCAAATAGAATTTCCCAATCTTTGGATTGGAGAAGTAAGCCGTTCGATGTGAATTAGGAGCGGCATTGTTCGGGTGTGGAGGCAGTGTTTTGTTGTTCAGTGGACTGTCTGGCAGGGACAAAAGCGATAAATTTGTTGTTTGATGACCTTAGTCGAACACACTTGTCTACAGCACATTGTATGGCCGAAGACGACCAGAATGGCGATAGTTGTCTTTTCAAGATCGCTAAAACGGAATTATGTCGCCAAGTGAAACGCCCTTGAAAAAGTGCCACAGAGCAGGCGTTAAGGATGGGGCGAAGTGATGCCGGCTTTCCACAGAAGGTGCAAGATGTGTCCACCGATTTGTTGCCCCAGAGGCGGAGATTTAATGTCGTTGGCGCAGTATTAGTGGTTGCTGGAGCTGCAAAACCAAGCTTAGTATCGTGAATAAGCTGCTGCCAAGAAAGGTCTAGGTTCATTAACCCGGACCATTCAAGCCAACGGCCTTGTAGCTGCAGGGTGCGTGGTTTGGCGAGTTGTTCCTCGGCGCCAATCTTTTCGATGAGAGTAGAAGCTTGCTTCCGTATAATGACCTTGTTACGAAGAGGCAGTTCAGGTGGGAAGTATCCCAGGCCTCTTTGGGCAACATCATGAGTGGTGTCAGAAGACGGTACATTTGCTGAGGCGACTGTTAGAACACAAGCTGCTTCAACAGTGGGAGCAAAGCGCTTCAACCAAGCGCTGTTGCCGGAATAGTGTGATGTTGTAGAGTGCAACGCAACGGCTGTCCTAGGACGATTTTAAATCGAGTTTTACAATCTGCTGTTGTCTCCAGTACGTAGTCAAATTGCGCACACGAAGGCCTGGTCGAGTTCTGTTGCCTGCGAAGAGGATGGTTGTGTTAGTGCAACGGGGAAGGCTAATCCAGTTCTTGATGTGCTTCGTCGCAAGAGCTTGTAGCTTGCGGGCAAATGTGAAAGTGAGTTCCAGAGTTAGAAAAGCCCAAGAGAGTTTGGTTGTCACGAAGTGGTGGTACAGCCAAAGATGTGCAGAAGTTGGCAGAGGAGTGTTGGAAACAATCTCCAAAAGGGATGTTAGTTTGTCGAGTACACTTTGGCGACAAACGACTTCTGAAGCGTAAGTGTTTAGAGGGCGACCAAGGTATTTAAAGTTCTGATCGTCGAGGATTGCACTGCCAAATCTAGAGATAGTCAGCTTCGAATTATACCGATCGTGGCCAATAATCCCAGATTGGCCGGCGCGGTTGGATTGTCTCATGGCAGTAGCAAAACATTTGTTCGGACGAGCTTCCATTGTTTTCGACCAATGTATGTAGCGATCACACACATTATTTATTCTTGGCAGATGGATGGGTGCCACCAGCAGAGTTCAATATATCATCGGCAAAAGCTGAGCAATCGCGGGATATGGACTTATCGCTTTTAAACGTCTATGCGTATGGCCAGTTGTTCGATTTTGAGATCGAAGTCACAGCATCTAGCATTGGTTGAAAACAGATGTTGAACAGGATTGGGGACAGCACACAACCCTGAAAAACTTCAAGATCGTAGTGAAAAAAATCGGTGGTGAAAACTTCTGGGATGTGGACTGGTGTACTCTAGTAATAGTAGTAGTAGTACATGTACTAGGTTTTACACATTGCAGACATTTTTTTCTCCGCGTATCGCCCCGTTTGATCATATGCATGTCACTCCTAGGATACATGTGCTTCAGTTAGTTGTAATAAAGAAGACTGAGCTAAATTCCAGGTACTGATACTGTTTATATACCTAGTAGCTGGTGTATAACGACCGCGTTGGGTCTGATCTGCAAGATCGCCCGAGGCGAAGGCGAGGACGATGCTGCAAGTCAGACGGACCAACGATGGTGATGTAACGCACGTCCCTACGAGGCCGCGAGACTGCATGATCATTTGAACACCTGTGTTAGTCTGAGTCTCACCTGAACCACTGTTACCAGTTTAATGTCATGCATGCTTCGTCTTCTGCCTGTAGCTGCTCTATACTATAGGCACAGACAACGGAAAGCTAGCCGCATCTTCGCCAAGTGATATGGTACGTGAATAATACACCGGATCGGGAAGCGAATGCGCGCATAGAGGACGTCTTCGGCGACCCCCTGGCTGTCGTTTCAGTGGCAGCAAGTCAGCGAGCAGAGGAGGCATTCTTAGGTGAAGGCTCTTCTAGTGAACGAATCGACTACCCTGCCAGTGCTGAATAGGTTCTGTGGTGGCTGCATCTGAAAAAAGAATATAGCCTGAGCAATTCGTCCCGACGGACGCGAGTATCAGATTACAGTGTGTCCGCATTGTTCTTTTCATGATGAGGATTTCAAAGACATGACAAGTCCGCAGGCCTCCTCAGTGCAGATCAGACCACTGATCAGACCTGTAACCAACCACCGGTCTGTTATGCAGATCAGACTTGACCCTGCGGTCAGTGAAACAGACCTCATGCCTCAGGTCTGATCTGGCCGCACAAATCTTGATCAGGAAAAGGCACGTTATATCAAGTAGTATAATATTAGAATGGGAGAAATCCCTGAAGTTAGAAGTAGTAGTAGTAGTAGTAGTAGTAGTAGTAGTAGTAGTAGTAGTAGTAGTAGTAGTAGTAGTAGTAGTAGTA
>JAOWAW010042902.1:5424-17310 GCA_028565695.1 Nicola tetela | reverse complement strand
CCCTATGGGCCTGAAGATGGCAATTAATTTCGCTATTCACCAAACATTTTTGGCATTCACTGAAAACTGTCAAGGCTAAAAATTAATATTTTCTTAGTTTCATGTAAAAGTCGAAGAAAATGCTTGATATTATCATAACATAAAAGCGATAATAATAACAGATAATGACTGAACATGCAAGGTATAATGGTATGCAGTGATTTGCAGGAAAAGTAGTATTATTAGCGAGTATTAAATCTAGCGATTTATATAAGTTCACAGGATTTGCGAAAATTCATGAAAATTGAGTAGTCGTGAATAATAGTAACCTTAAAGGTACATGTAGAAAAGTTTTTTTTTTCATTTCACCACGCACCACTAATATAACCAAGCATTACATGTATATATGCACTTGCAAGGAAAGGGCATGCAGTGCTAAGGTCGGCCTGCTAAGCTGAAAAAAAAAAGCCACAGTGTCACAGTCATGATTTATGAAGCATTGCATGCATGTGCTCACCAGTCACACTCTCCATGTCCATCAATACCAGTGGTCCATAATATAAGACTCCCTGTTATCCCACCCAGGCGGGCAACTTGAAGATCCACAAGTCACTTCTCTGCCTAGACCATCATGAAATGAGCTGCATGTGTGTATTTTACTACTGTATTCGGTTCTCTTGAAATGGTCACATCTTAAACCAAAATTTTTTCTGTGCGTGAAATTCAAACCAGTAATGTTCCTGTTCAAATTCGTTTTTGTTGAAAGATTGAAGACCTAAGTAAAGGAAGGAGAAAATGTGACTGTCAGTGATTCTGGTCAAGACAAGGGTGGTCAAGAGGAGGAAAACTGTATTTTGACTCCTCTTTTTCTTGTGGAGGGATTTTTTGAATAGGATAGCTCATACCTGGAAAAAAAGATGTTACACTCTTCCTGACATAGTGGCAAGAAAAATGTTACTACAGAGCAGTACAGATTTTTTACTTTCCACGTCCTTGCTGAGATATAATTTTTCAAAAATACACTTGTACCGATTTTGTTAGGTTTGGTGATGTCATGAGAAAAGCTCAGAGAATGAGGTCAAATTAAATCTTTAAAAGATAGCCCTGGGTATGCTGAAGAACTGTGGCAGGTTTGAAATAAGGCAGTATAGGACAAAAAAAAACTACAAAGAAATTATCCATCCACAAGAAGTTTTAAAGTCCAGGTGCTTCCCCTTAGCCAAAATCAGACCAACGGCTTCTTGTGATGCTGCACAAAGACAAAAAGCTGTCATTTTGCCATGTTTCTAATACAGCTCCACTTACAAACTTGGTTAGTCCATACTGGCACATAAAACGACCTTAAAGACACTGAAAAAAGAAATCTTTTGTAAAATTCTAACATTTTTTTGAGGGGGGGGGGGGGCTTAAAACACAGCCAATTAGCCGGGCTGAGTCAGTTGTCCCTCAATTAGTAACAGATGGCCATGCCATTATATGGGTTTTAAGGGAGTAATAGATGCTATTAAAAACTTAATGCATTGTACTTTAACTTTTCAGCCGGGAAGCTACTGAACCTTGATACAGCCTTGAAAAGAAAGAGAAAACCATTTGCTCTGGCACGTGTCTGTCCAATGTCGCATTAAACATGCCGAATGTGGCTACCAAGTATGATCGTCAGTTTTAACATCAACGGACTCACACAGCATACCTGGTGATTGGGTTAACCTGGGTTGGAATAAATTCATGTTTAAATATCTTATGCATGATCATTGCTGCATGGGCATCATGGCTGGCATGGGGTCCCAACTCCCAAGCATGGCCAAAATATTGTCACTGACCACTCCCAAACTTGATAGCTTTCAAACTGTGAAAGCTATCAAGACATATATATCAGTAGTGGCAGACTCTGGTTCCGACAGCCACTCCGTGTCATAGCATACTCAAAACTGATCACACAGAATGCATTGCTTGTCGGAAATCTGATTCGGGTGCAGGAACTTATAGTTGCCCAGGCTGATCTGACTTGAATTACAACTCTGTACGTGATCTACATACAAAGTTGCAGTTCAATTCAATCAACTCACATGGCTCATGAATATAAATGAATAGGCCCAGTGTGCATCCCATATTGAATTGCTTCCTGCTGGGGTGGTGTTTGGAACAGACATTGCACTGGCACTCAATACAGTACTCTGATCTCAGAGGGGGGGGGGGGGGGCTCTCAGAAGTGGTAAACTTTAGATTTTAACATAAAAATCAGTTGATTAAGATTTTCTGAAAATGTAGACTAAATCATCCATATAACCTGACTACTTGAAGCACCGGAACAGTGTTCTTGAACTGCCACAAATTTCTTAAGTTGACTAATAGATATCAAAGCTTCTAAGTTTGAAATAATTATGAACACTAGTACATGTATTCATTAAGCTTATTCAGTACGCTCGCAAGAGTTTTCAGAAATAAGGCTTACTGTGGTAGTAGAAAATTTAGAGTTGCAGTATGTTCTAGGCCCCAGTCTCACAAGGAGTTTCACTCTGTGGCAGTATATTCCCGAGTATTTTCTGGCACTGTTGCATGATGGAGTTGTGGCAATGCATTGCCAGAAAGAACAGTTCAGCAACTGCAGTACATCTACATGTATTTCCGTATCCCAACGCTGTCTTCAACTCATTTATTTCTTGTGCATTTCTGTTTGTACAGTATTAGTAGAAAAAAGTATCTGAGCAAGATACTTATTGAGCCACGCTCCTTTGTAACAAGAGAGCCACCACTAGTAAATTTTTTTTGGTTTGTGGAATGAGACTCAGTGACTTAAAGCAGGTATGACAATTTGGCTTTGATAATAATGGTGTTATTGACATTGGTAGATTCCAGGCTTGGATATTCTATTCCAATTATGTCCTGCATCGTATTGTTCAGTCAGGTGAGTCTAACCAACTGCCCCATACAGGTTTTTCCCTCCTTAGCCCTTATTTTTGTTGAATTGCTCTTTATTTTATTAATTAAAGAGTTGTCCCAGTCACCTACCTCAAGCTCAGGTATGTCTATTTTGTGGTAAAACCAATAGGTATACAAGGTCATGTAGAGTTGTGGGGCGTACAGTGTGATACAAAGAAACATAGAAGACTATGTGCGTGCAAGCGACAGGCCACTCGCTACTCGACGGCCTGTATTACAAGATTTATCGTTGTGTTCATGATGTACAGATAATGCGCATGCTTTGTGATATGCTTTGAACATCATGAACATGCTGAAGACGAAAAGTAAAGCCAGAGAAAAACCCTAAATCACACAGCATTCTAATCAATCTTATTCTTATCGACTCATCGTCGCAAAGAAATGAGGCCTTCTGATAACTCACGTGACGTCACCCTGGCTCACCCATACAAACCGCCTATCTCCTAAGAGGTTGTGATATTCCTATCACAACCCCTCACCAACCACGCACAATCTGCAAATCACAACCCCTTACCCACGCACCATCTGCAAATCACAACCCCTTACCCACGCACTTCCAGGTTGTGACAAGATTGTGAGAAATAGGTTTACAGCCTCGACACTCGGTACGGTATCGACCGGCTGCATCACCACGCCGGTGCACGGCTGGTCATTCCCCACTTGAGCGCGGCTCAATATAGCGCAGACCCATTTCAGCGCATCTGAGCACCCAATTTGAACTAATCTTAACCCTAACCCTGATCCTAACCCTAATCCAACCAGCAACTAATCCAACAGTAATGTTAACCATAGGCCTACCCCTCATTGAGATACGCTGAAATGGGTTTGCGCTCAAGTGGGGTATACAGCGCGGCTCAGGTTGTGATTTGCTGGACCTCGATCTCGACTCTCGGCTAAGAATCTTCACTCCCATGAAGGGCGATCGCAGCCGACTGCGCCGAGCTCGCGCGAGCGTATGCACCGCATGCACATTACTATCATCCATATGTAAGCCTAAATAGGCCCTTCATGTATGAGGTATCCGGTATGTAGCAGTATGTAGCAAGGTGCGATCAGCAATCCGAGCCCGGCTATGCCAAGCGAGGCCAAGCATGTTGTTCACCCATAAGCATAGATCTACCGGTTTATGCGGACGCAGATCGCAATCGGACTTCGGGTTGTAGATAAACTTTGTTTGGTTTCGGTCTGAAAGTACGTCTGGCCCAGCTGCAACTTTCCCGTTTCTGCGCCGTCCTTGACACTTGTTTGTTGTTGTCCTTGTTGTCGTCGTCGTTGTTAGTGTTTAAGTTCAAGTTTTCAGTAGTCTGCCTTGCAGTCGAGGACCGCCTGCCGATCTGGACATGGAAGCAGAATTTTTACTTCAGTGGTGATGGCTGACGTTGCACCGTGAATGGTGGAGGATGGAGCAGCCAAGCACTGACGATTTCTGTCGGTGGGCCCACTCTTCACCTGACGGACCCCGGCTGGTGTCTCCAAATCCTGTTTTGAATAACCTTTTGGAGGTTGAGAAAAAACTGTGGTCACTTCCGGAGCGCAGATTTGCCGGGGATGGCGAGCGTAGTATATATCGCGACGGGGATAGCCTTGCGCGAGCCTTGCTCGGGCATAGCATATTGCTTGGAGACATTCACCAGCATTTTCGAAACTTGGAGAAAACCCGATGTTGTCTTGCTCTGTCTGGTCGGCGGAAAGTCCTCGACAACCTGCGGGTAGTGAACACTGACCCGTCGGATACTCGTTTATTACAAGGATCCATGGCCAGTGATGTAAACCCAAGAAGTAGTGGTACAAGAGGGGAGATTGTGCTCTCTGGTGAAGAACAGTCACTCTATCAGAATACTCTCCTGAGTGCCGTTTTGCCTGTGTTGGCAGCCCCTGCACCACCAAGCCCGTTCACTCCTGCTCCGCACCCGGCAAGCCTGCCATCCCCGCAGACTCCGTCGTCACGCACTTCGTTTGGCTACAGTCTGTACTCCAGTGGCAGCCCGTTGGGATCTTCTACTGGTGGTCGATGGCGCTCTCCGTCAACAGACCGCGATACTGACCCTCTGCTGAACCGACTGAGTGCCGCCGCGAGTGCGTTCGCAAACCTGGAGAAGGATGTGAGTGGTCCTTGCGAGCTTTCACCTCTTATTGTGTCAGGCTGGGCTCAGGCGCCATTTGACGTTGGTCCGCCGTCTTCAGCAGCAGACGTAGATTCGGTGACGACAGACATGCTGCGCGAACTCGTTCGAGTGGTGTTCCTGCAGACGGAAGCTCAACAGCTGTGTTCAGAGCATGAGCTACGCGAGTCTTATGGGCGGCGAAGCTACAGCGAAGTGCTTGCTCGACACTTGATGACGCGCTTGTCTGTATTGGAAAACAATTCGCACTCATTCTACAAGCCATCCGCCTTCTTGTCACCTCAGGCATACGACCAGTGGGTGCAAAGAGAGAAGCAGCATATCAAACAACTGATACACAGCTTCTGGCATTATCCACTGCCACATCCATCTCGAGGACCATCATTGCGTGTTCATCAAGTGAACCATCAGGCAGTGTATGTCGAGTTGCTGCACCGTCTTGTCAAGCACCAACGTCGCATTAAAGGCGGTGTTGGTGTGCCACTGTCACCAACAGCTTCTCGATTGCTCCGTGAGTATGGCCTGCGCTTTGGAGTTGGTGAACTGTACCGACGCATTGTGTACGTTGAGCTACTGTCGCAAAATGTTGAGCATGAAGTCTGGTTCAACCGTCATGTGGCATCAGCACTGCTAAGTGTACTTGACTTGCTGCCCGCAAAACCCTCACAACGAACAGTAGCTGTCAAGGCTGAGCTTGAGCGTCTGCATTCTGCCATGGTGGTGCTGCACAGCCACATTGACCATGCACTGACTCGCATTAACTATCTTTTTCCGTGCAATGCACCGCCAGATGGAATCCCGTCTCTAGTTCAACTGCTGTCACTGGTACTGTTTGCGCAGCGCTACCTAACCAATGTGCAAGGCTACAGCTTAAGCCACTGGCTACGCAAGTACTTGCAGGACAGCTTTGCATGGCGGTACGACTACCACAGGACGGTGTCAGCAGCAGAACTACAGCTTGTTTCATTTGTGTGCCCTCTTACACCATCATTAATAAACTCTATCATAATTGAGCTGCGTAATGAGGTGCTGTCTCTGAAACGGCACTTTGAGGCAGTGTTTGTCAAGTATTTCAGCATTAGCCAGCTTGGTCAGAAGTTCTTCTACCAAATGCTGATGAAAGATGTTCAGGAGCTCTGCCAGTACAAACAGAAGAACAATCAGTTAGATTTGGAAAGGCTTGCACTGGCTTTTCGCCTTGCAGAGCTTGACAAGGACTGGAAGGATGAGCTGTCTGTTGCAGAGCAGACATGGCGTGAACCATTCTTCAAACAGTCACTGTGCTGGCTGGAAGTCCTTGGTAAGCACTTAGTCAGGTTGGTGATTCGATCATGCATAGTGGACTCCTGGTCGCTGTTAGACCTCAAGGAGCAGGTGGAAGGGAACACTGTGAGCACAGAACTGTTGACTGAGCACGTTGTGATTTCTGACCCACTGCACTTTTCACAGCCAACTATGCCGTACGCATCACCAGGGTTCAGTGGGGGCAGCTCAGTGCGGTCTGCATTTTCACGGGTTCGCACACCGGTATCCACATCAGCCTTGGCTGGCTCGTTTGATTCAGCTTCTGAGCAAATCAACGCTCCAGGAAATGCTGCCATTGTGTCTCCCTCAGCTGTCAGCCTTGATAGTAGCATCAGCTCTCTTCCACCACACCAGCCAAGAAGTGCTGCCCAGCCTATTGATATTCCAGCTCGTCCATCCAGGTTGATGCTTTCCTCGAGCTTACCTAGAACATCTTTTCCGAACACACAATCTAGTGTTAATCCTTTTGATGGCATCCAATCATCGGCATCACCATCCATGCGCTCCCACTCACCATTCAGCAGGCCACCACTAATTTTCCGAAGTGAAAACCTGATGCCAATCCAGCCGTTGGTGCTTCACTCCCCAGACATTGAAACTCCCCACCAGCCATTGTTTCATCCACTAGTCGAGTCAGCACCAGCGTCTGAGTCATACTCTACAAGTGCAACTGTTGTCGTTCCAACACCCCTCCGACCTCAGCCTGCTTTAAGAGCAGGCTTTCACCCAGTTTCAGCAACATCAGACACAAGAGTAATGGCTCACTCTCAGAGGGGACCGTCATCTAGCCTTGCCTTGTCTGGTCAGCGAACAGCATTATGGGTTGCTAGTGTTGAAAGTGATACCACTATGAATCCTTCACCAGGCTTCCCTGAGGACAGCAAGAACCAGTCACACATTGAAGAGGAAGCTGCTGTTAATCGCAGCTTTGCAAGGCAACCAGCTTCTCGCAGTGATCTTGAAGCTGATATGAGAAGGAAGGTATCAGGGCAGAGTGACCATACATGCAGCGATGTGACTGGAAGGTCTTCAACAGTAAGTTATACAGGGAATTGGCATGATGAAGAAGGCAGCAGCATATCTGATGGTATTCCCAATGCAATGCCAGATTCCACTGCAAAGGTTATTTCGATTTCCAGCTCTCTGGTTGAACTGGTCGTCCTGTTGGCACGTTTCACAGGTTTTGTTGCCACACTTACCACAGTGATCTGCCCAGATACAGTGCTGCACAGGCCCATGCCAGGAACAAGTCCAGTGCGACAATCGCCGTCACGATCAAGTTTCTCATCAGTAGGATCAACAGTGTCCCTACCAATTACTGATGGCCCCAGGAGACTGTCATGGAGTGCTGACATGGATGTTCATATCACCGCAACAGCTATGGAGAACCGTCTTCACAGCTTGGCGCTTGACAAGATCAGTGAGACAGCAATGCTGTATGCAGACAACTTACTGTTTGCTGATCTGTGTGGAATTCCCGACGACAACTTGGAGAAGCTGCTGGGCAGTGATAAGTTGCGGCAATTGAAGCAGCACCATCAGGATGGCATCTTGTTTGGCTGTCGACATGTACACATGGAGCAGCGCTTGAAGAATGCCACAGGGTCAAGTGGCTCACCGTCCATTCAGAAGAAACTTACATGTTCACACAGCACTGAAAAGCAGGCAAACGACAAATTTGAGCCAGTCACACTAGAGATGTGTATACGGATCAACAATGTGGCTTCACTGGCAGCTGTCTATCCAAGCTTGCAGCGGTACCTTGTTGATCAGTTGGATGGGTCGAAAGTACACACTGATCGTGACAGCGGGGTGCCATTCAGTCCGCTCGACATGCTTGATGACACAGAGAAGCAATTGGATGCTCGGCTGGAGAGGGTGTGTGAACATATCAAGTCAGCCCATGATGCTCTGGTGAAGACAATGGCCCATCGTCTTGCTGGGTTTGCAGGCCAATCTCTGTGTATGTTAGTTGGCCTTAATTTGCCGATCTCTCTTTCCGAGCACCTTAAGCCGATGACAATGTACTTATCACGTCATCTTTCTCAAATCAGAGTCAATCTCTACCCGTCAAGTTTTCAGAAGCTGCTGCAGATGCTCTGGTCAATGCTGGTCCAGCTTGTTAGAGAGAAAGTTGGTTTGGTGCTGCCTGATGGTGCGGGAAAGACTGCAAATTGTAGCATTTCTGTTGCGCACGCCACATTTTTGCTCCGTGTCATTGCTTACTTAATGCAGTTCATGCACTCTGATGGTGCCGGCTTGGGTATGGACATGATTGTCGAAACAGCTCAGCCACTTCTCCATGCGCTTCACCTTCACACACTTAGCACGTCAAGCTTGACAGCGATCCATGCCCAGCTACTGGCTAACCTGCAAGATCACCAACGGTGTCGAGTCGATCTGCCAGTTGAGACACTGTGCCGCTTACGGCGCGATTTGCACGCCCTGCGTAAGTGTTTCACTGGCCGGCAGTTGTATGACTGGTTGTCCGTGCATGGTCAGCGGTTGGGGATTCACGAGTCACGCTTTCATCGGATTGGGCAGAGTTTGCTCCGCTCAGGCCTTATCAGTCCAGTTGCAATCAATGCAGACGAGTCAGAGTTTGTTGACTCTACCAGTTCTAACTCTTCCATTAGTGTCGGTTTCGAGGAGAGCACATCATCCTTCTACCGCTTCACTAGCTCAGACGAGTGCCGGCGCAAAGTTGGTCTGTCCCAGCTTGCCTCCTGCTTGGAGCTGACACATGAAGCAGATGAACAATTTCCCAATGGTTGGCAGGCTTGCCAACGACACGCAGCTGATTGCGTTTTGCAGGTGCTAAGAGTACGTGCAAGAGCTGACAAGTCTGCCAAAGTCTATATCGCTCAATGTGCTGTCTAACCTGTCCGTTTTGACAAGATTAAGAGGAAAAAAATGAATTGCCTACATTCTCATTGCCACTGAAGTTGATGCATGTTTACAATGAAACTCATACAGATTTCCATGCTATTTATTCATACAAACACTTAACAATGCTGCATGTGTAAGAAAGATTACAATCTGAATCAAAATTCATTTTCATTGCATATATACTTTTGGGGTAATCAGTTGATTTTGTTTTTGACACTCTAAATGTCTTCTTGCTCTGTGATTCTTGTCACCGCATGCTTGATTTTTTCGTATTTAAATTCTCATAGGTTTTTTATGTACCATGATAGTTGTTTGTATCTTCCTCTTTCATTGTCTTACTCTTGCTCTCTCTCTCTCTCTCTCTCTCTCTCTTTCTCCCTCTCTCTCTCTCTCTCTCCCCCCTCTCTCTCTCTCTCTCTTTCTTTCTTTCTTTCTCTTTCACATTGGCTCCTTCCAGTGTTAACTTTTGTTTCATTACAAACTGTTTTGTCTCAGCTGTTGATTACTCTCTATGAAGAGAGAAATCAACTATGTCCGTCATTGTTTTGAAGAAAGATAAAGGAACCAATGTCCGTTTTGCTTTTCTGAAGGTTTTAGGGATGGGGAAGATTAGGGTATTGCCCTGCTTCAACTACTAAACGCTTCAAGCAGTGTATGATGCTTGGTAATTGTCTCTGCATTGTGCAACTTCTTTCAGCATGAATTATTTTGTTGATGTTGACTGCATTGTGAATCCAACAAAAGTCTTCATGTTTTGGAGAGAGAAAAATTCCTGTTGATCATTAATAAGGCCAAAACTGTGTCCAAGGTCCACCTGGAGGAAGTGCTGCTGTCCTTGAAGAATGTTTTCCACTTAACCTTCAAGTGAGGAACACATAATGCACTGGAAATTTTTATACAACTAACATATACATATACATATACTAGCGATAGATGAATGGTAAGAGTCCACTGGCCATTGTGTCTGTTATGATCACAACAATATTTTCATAGGTCATGTGAAGTTGAAAGAAACACACCAAACTGCAGCTCATTGACTGAAAGTAACTACTTCTCCTGCCAAGGCCACAATCAACAGCTGGTTTCCACTTCTCTCTAGTTTTGCATAATCACCAGTAACTTTCACAGACTGTGCGTGCAGTGAGGGTACAAACTTGTCCGGCTGCAAAGTGATGTTGGCATCGGCAGAAGTCATCAGGTAAATGACCGGCCCGGTTTGCTCCTCTGTCCTATCTCCCTGCAGTCGCCAGAAGAGCATGACATTGCTACAGCTGGATGTGAGTGGTGTAAACATCAGCTGTTCGTCCGAGCTGTTCGTAGAGCCAATGAAGAAAGCATCGTTGGCTGTGTACGAGTATGCAACGTGCACGCCACTGCTCACCGGCCAGGTTTTAAGAATGCCGCGCTTGAGTGTGGTCAATGTTGCTGGGAGGCTTGCTAAGTATTGGCTTAAGAAGCGGAGGCAAAATGCAAGCGGCTTGGGTTGACCATGGTCGGTTCCGTCATACCAGAAAAGTCCAAAACGTGTTTCTCGGATATATGCCTCATGAATCTAAGCAAAGAACAGCCATAAAAGAAGATTAGTAACAAACATGATTTAAGGATGCACTCGACACATTGGTTAGGGATCATAACATGATTTCCTGGCTGAGCTTTGAGAACGATACAAGGAGACATGCAATACATGCACATAGAGATATTGTATGTCCTGTTGAATCTTTCTTGAGGAAAGCATGATAGAGGAAATCATATACAAAAAGCCTTGAAGCTAGACTGCTTTGCATTTATGACAGCATGCAGTTTGGGGTGTGCTACACAGGACACATTGCACATGCAATTCAGCATCAAGTGAGCTTGTAAGCAGTCTTGTGAAAATTTAATGAAGTTCAGGGAATCCATGTTGCTATCTCCCTTACAAGTTCAGTGGATTTGGAGCAAAGCCCAGGGTACAAACATGTGTTACAGGGGCTTTTAGTACCACTATTAGGGTATTCTGGTCTGCAAATTTAATTATGCACCTAATTAATTAATCAAATAACGTGCAGTCTTCCCGTGACCCCCCCCAACAGATCTAACTGCATGACTGCATTAACTGAACACACGGTTGAGATGATGCATGAAATTCGTTGTAGGCCTATTTAGCCACTTTCAAAGTGTGTACAAACATGTTTAGCTTGACAGCTGCTGCTATGAATCTAGACATGGAGGATTCAAGGCCAACTTGGAGTCCCAGTTCCAGTCTTGTAGACTCCTGGCTGCACCCAGCCACTCATGCATCAGTGTATGTGACAAGCACATGGACATCCGACAGTACATCTTCTCAAGCTCATCAATCAATACAGAAAACTATCCCGGTCAGTCAAGGCCTGATGACAGTAACATAAGTACTAACAATGGATGTTTCCATAGAGTCCTAGCTTGTGAAAATTGGAGTGCTAGGTCTACATCTGCTATACATGTTTAACACTATTACTGTACACTTCTGAGAAATAAGAGTAGAGCTGTCAAGATTGAGTTCTATGACTGGAGTGAGCTATATGGAAGGCAGATGTAACTTACAGCTACGTATGTGTATTTCTATCATTATGTGTGATCATGGCAACCAAGACATGTCACATGTGCATGGGAGAAGTCTCAGAGAAGATAGACT
>JAOWAW010042569.1:0-16105 GCA_028565695.1 Nicola tetela | reverse complement strand
GCCATATTAACCTCGACTGCGCCTCAGTCAATATGTAGGCTCGGGCAAATATAGGCCGGTATTTTCTCGGTCTCAGGAAATACCGGCCGAATATTTCCCTCGCCATATTAACCTCGACTGCGCCTCAGTCAATATGTAGGCTCGGGCAAATATAGGCCGGTATTTTCTCGGTCTCAGGTAATAATGTATAATTATTTATATAAATCGTACAAACAATAACAGATCAGCCAGCATTTGACAGTTTTGTAAACGCCCCCACCTAACGAGTGATAAGGGGAACGTAAATTGCCTTTATAACAACCTAAAGTTTCTCTACAGACATTGTGTGAATGTTAAGTGGCAACCACCTCGGTGACTGGGACAGTTTAAATTTGCTTAAAAGTTTTTACAAAATATAAAAAGTGGAACAAATAAGTGAACTTTCATTGTGTTTAAGGGTTGCAATTCAGCCGCTTACGGAACTGTTTCGCCAAAATTAACACACTTAGAATTGTACTGCGCATAGAAAGCATGAGCATCTACACACAATTGCAGAGTCGCAACTGGCCTCTTCTTGCAAGACGTCAAGGCCAATAACCAAAACCAGGTGTAACTACAACGAAGCACCGCTAAAGAATTAAGTTCTATTTGCTCAAATAAACGTAGTCAGTATAAGTCATATCTGTCATCAGCATGAAGGAATAGCTCTGAGCGTGTGAAAACACGATTTTCATGGTTAGCCAGATCGCTGAGAACAAACAAAAATGCGATTAGCACCGAAAGGGTTTCAACAACGTTGACAACAATAAATGACGAACAGACGGTTTTTCGGTAGTCTGGAGTTTGTTTCTCAAAAATGAAAACATTTGAGTAACATTCGGTGTGTCTGGAAGACACTTCAAGTAGTCATCACCGAAGTTCTCCCGCAGACCAAGGTCAACCAGACGACATTGTTCAAGAGCGTCAGACCAACGCCCAGTCTCTTTTAAAAACTCCATGTATTCAACGCGGTATACCGCTGTCATAAAGAATAGCCTGCGTTTCTCTGACTACTGCACTCGAAAGCGTAAGAGCCATTCAGCAGTCGAGTATTTCTTGTCTTCACAGTAATGTGCTTTAGGTAACCGGCAATCTGCAGATGCATTGTAACGAAAATTTCTTCTCGTGCCGGTGCAGAGTTCCTTCAAGAGAAAAGGGGCCATTTGGGTCAGAGCTCAATTTCAGGAAGAACTTTACACAGAATTTACTAGAGGAGTTTTCAGTCATTGCGAAAAATGCTTTCCAGCATTTTAGGGACGAAGATCTCGCCACCGAAAGGTTTCCTGTTTGAAAAGCTACCTTCTACCACACGAAGTGCTCGTAGAGAGTGAGTTCCTGAAAGTTGTCATAAACTTCACTGGGCTCGCATTCTTTCCAAGTTATGTGGTACGGCACGTTAACCATTTGACATACTTCTTCCGCCATCGGATCGCGTTCGTTTTCTCCCAAAACAGTGCGTACATCAACAAAATACTGAAAAAGAATGAAGGGAATATTGCCTTGGACAATATCTCCTATGGGACTTGTCCCTGCAAGGTGGAGCTTTAATGCGCTAAAGAAGTTCGCCCTTCAAAATCCCCTTTCGTATATAAAAGCGAAAGGCAGTCAAAATAGACCCGATGTATTTGAAAATTATTGCCCACTCATAACAAGGGGAAGATCCCTGCCGTGAAATTTCTACTTTCGTGCTTGCTGCAGCCTGCATCATTTCAAAAATGACCGCGATTCTCTTGGATATATCTCTTGCCAAGGTGAAACGCCCCACACGACATGCCAACCCACAGCAGCGCTAACTAAGAGCTGCATGTGAAAGTCATCAGAAATGCCTTGTCTAGGACTTGGTCTTTAATGTAAAGATTGGTCATGCAAAGAAAAACCGTTTCCTCCACGACGTCGCAAGCTTGGAGAAGAGATTTTATAGCTCGGTCGGTGTTCCACCCTTGTACCATCAGCTGCAGGCACTGTTCTATCAAAACGTTCTCTTCCAATTTTGTAACACGGTTAATTTCCTCCTTAATAAAAGACCCAGGATGCTTCTTGGTTACTCGCTGCTCAATTTCCTTCAGAAGTTTTTCTTGTAGAACGTGGCATAAATTGATGAGCTCGGATGCGCATTCTTTCGTCGTACGCCCAATTGTGTCAACAGCGGAGAGGGGGTCACCTTTTTGATACGAAATGAGTTTAAACCACACCTGTAATTGGATATCTCGCTCATAGATCCTCGCTCTGATTTCAAGTGGGAATGAAGAGGTCTTGACATCGTCGATCACTCTTTTAATGCCCTCCACGGTTGGTTCTGTGGCTAGTTTTGGGCAAGTGCGAGTGGCTTTCCACAACATTTTAAGGTTGCATCGAAATTGTATATCTTTCAGCACAAGCAAATCTGTTACATATAGCAGTGAAGCAATGCGGCTTTATAACTGTCCACTCTGAAGAGAAATTTCGACTCGGAAAGTATCTTTCTGAATATTAAAATGACTTCCGTTAAATTGCCTCGATTAAACAGTGTAACAGCTTTGTTCTAGTACTCATGCAAAGTCGGTAATCTAGAGGTAAAATCTTCCCGCCGGCTCTCTTTGCATGTTTTTTCCACACCAACAACTCACTGTCCGTTAACGGCAGTCGCCATTTCAAAATGAAACTCAACAGGAGGGCCGGGGGACAATTTTTAAGCGGGGTGTGAGCGTTTGGGCGATCCCGCTCCCGCGAAGTCCTTCGCCGGGCCGAGCGCGATTACAGTTTTCCTGTGTAAGTTGTGCCGCCATGGCTAAGAGATCGCCTACTTCGGAGGGACGTCCAACATGAGGGCACCTCAAAACGGAAGCATCCGCAAATTTGTCCGAACGAAGCGGCCCTGGGCAAGGAAGATGTAGATGAAGAGCATAAAACCGCTGGTAGATCTACTGTGACGCAGGCGGTGGAAGCCACCCGTTTGCTTTTTGTTACTTAACAGCGAAGCAAGAACGTGGCAAGAACTGGAACAAGGAAACATATTTAGCTGAAGAGCTATAGTTATTAATAATACACCGACCTACCGTTTGACTATGAGTAGCATGCATATGACTGATATGGCCATGAGTAGACGAAGAGCGCGCCGCCATTATTCACGCACGTGGCGATGGATACCGGATGCGCAGAACATTATCAACACAATTAACATCGAATATGGTTCACTTGAGCGCACTCAAAGCTGACAAGGACGCTCATCGAGCTCTATCCTCACAAGCATGTTAGAAATCTGAGGATTTCCCAGCAGGCGGGCGAGCCCAATGCTCTCCCAGAACGATTAATGCACCATATAATATTATACAGCACACCGATACGTACGTGCATTTTTTGAGGGAACACGTTGCTTAAAGGTAAAGCAAAGATAAAGCAACTATATTTTTTGCGTGCATTGGCCAGTAGCACTTTTTTGCTAATCGAGGGCGTTTGCACTGCCTTACCCAGCACCACCTTAGAAACGCATTGTCACATATTGTACGGTTTTCACACGTATAGTTGCTGTAGCATGCATTCACACCCTCAGCGCGATAGTATAAGTACCACTGGCTTTCTGTACTCCCTTGTCTCAAACGATAATTACATCTCTTCTTAGCTGTTGGTGGTAGGTGTTGTTGTAGTTGCGGTGGACCCTCTCCGTGAATTAAACGCCATAAGTAGGCTAGTGCTGTGCGCTGACGCCTCCATGCCAAGGTTGGCAAGTTTAGCCAAGTCAGAGCTGAGGATGAGAGAAGGTTGCGTTCTCCGTAGCCATTAAAGGAACGATAGATCGCCCTCGCAACAGAATTCTGTAGACGTTCCCATGATAGCACGTCTGAATGGCTGCAGCTGCTACCCCAAACTGGTGATGCGTACTCCAAGCGAGGTCTGACAAATGACAGATAAGGCTTTTTAATGAAATGGTGACATGATTTGCGTGGACACCGGTATGCTAGTCTTTTCAGCAGGCCGCAGAGCGGTACAACCTTCTTACTCAAGTTGGAGATATGCTCTCACCAAGACAGAGAGGAGGATAAGTATATGCCAAGATGCTTAGTGCACTGAACACGGGGGACTGGGACCCCTCTAGAGACACAGAGCTCACAGCAGAAACTTGAACGTTTTCTTATAACAACCATTTCCGCTGATTTGTTGGCGTTGAAGGTAGTGCTCCATGTCTTTGCCCATTCGTCCAGGTTTGCTGAATCATCTTTAAGTCTACAGCTGCATGCTGCAGCACAACACTTATCATACACAAGTGTATCATCAGCAAAGAGACAAGACGTAGTCGAAATGGATTTAGGAAGATCACAGAA
This sequence comes from Nicola tetela, assembly GCA_028565695.1. Classification (NCBI taxonomy): domain Eukaryota; kingdom Metazoa; phylum Porifera; class Calcarea; order Clathrinida; family Clathrinidae; genus Nicola; species Nicola tetela. The sequence goes on along the minus strand of JAOWAW010042569.1, from coordinate 11,789 downwards.
ATATATGACGAACAAAAGAGAACCCAAGACCGAGCCCTGAGGCACCCCGCTAGACATGGGGCGTAGAGACGAACGCTTTTGATCTACTGCTGTAAAGATGCTCTTTCCGCGCAGATAGCTGGCAAACCATTGATTCATATCCCAGCCAACCCCAGCCAGAGCCCTGAACAGCTGCACACATTGCGGACATTTTTGTCTTGAACTCTTCGAAAGATCCAAACTGAGAGTGAGAAAAAAAGTTCAGCTTCACACGGTGTGTGTGCACACACGTGTATTGGTAAACTACTCAGCTGGTCCAGCCTCCACTATGCGATCTCTGGCAGGCTGAGTCTTGGCCTCGGCCAGACGTTCAGCAACATTGGGCCAGTTGACCACGTTCCAAATTGCTTTGAGGTAGTCAGGCCGCACATTCTTGTACTGAAGATAGTAGGCGTGCTCCCAAACATCAGTACCCAAAAGAGGAATCAAACCTGTCGTTGGCTACAGTGGGTCTTGATTCCCACAAGTCGTCATCTCTAATTTCTTTGCTTTGGTGAGAGATTCTAAGACTTTGAAGAGACTTGACAGAAGAGCAATAGGTCTGTAGCTAGCAGGTGAAGAACGATCTCCTTTCCGCTTATACAGCGGCTGGATTACTGCCTGTTTCCACTCCTGTGGAAAGTAGCCTTTATTCAGCGACAAATTGAAGATAAAGCAAAGTGGCTCACCAAAACTGACACGACACTCCTTAAGAAGTTTGTTGGAAATCTCATCGAAACCAGAAGATTTCCAACAGTTTAGACCCGACAAATGCTTTGCAATTTCCAATGGAGTGATTTTGTCGAACTCGAATGACTGCCTTGCAGATGGAAGAATTTCCGGAAAACTCTCGCAGGCAGGGGCACTGCATTGGTTGGAAAAACTCATGTTAAGGGCTTCAGCCTTCTCCTCAGGTGTTATATGTAGTTTGCCGCAATCAATGAGTACAGGAATACTGTCAAGAGCCTTCAGGCCGCAAAGAGACTTAACTTGATTCCACCAGTGGTGAGGGCGACGAGACAATTCCTTATTGGAAAGACGCTCAGTTGCACGACCATAGTAAGCTCGTTCTACATAAAAACAACCAGTGACGATGTTTCGTTGCCTGCAGTACTGTACAACGTTATCAGAACAGCAATCAAGGCCAATTCCTGACAAATGGAAAGGTTTCGCAACCACACGTCTAGAGCCGTACAGGACCTTATGAAACGACAGTTTCGGATTAGCGCCCTCGGCGTCTCGGTTGAGGCAATGACGTCATCGGCGACCCTGAATACACCATTCGGCGTCCCTCAGTTGATCCCTACTGGTACCATCGGAATCGTGAGTATTTCGCTGTTGACGTTCACATGACTCACCACTGGCAATTTGATGGAGAAGACCGTTACCGTGAGTACCAAGGTGAGTAGGGTTGTCTGTTACAGTGAGAATGGCTACGGGACATTCATTTGGCGTGCACAAGTCGTCAATTGTAACATTCTTAACGCAGCCATGCTGATCTTCTTGCCCTCGGTCTCTTGTCACGTGTAGCCTAGAGCACTCTGCTGCCAGAACAGACATCGATGTTCGGCACACTTCTTGCTTTGTGTGTTTCTGACGCTCCAGCGGACAGCTCATACATGTCTGTAGCCTCGAAGCCGGTCCCACCCAGCTTTTTGATATGGCGTAGCTGTTACTTGCTCTAAATTGTTAATGCCGAAACATTGCAGATATCTAAATTTCATACCCCTGGAATCAAGCAAACGAATTTCTTGCTCATGTCATTGAATAATCATGTGAAAATGTATCATGGCCTGTTGGTGACCTTCCCATCTGCAAACCATGGCCTCACACAGACAAAAGACAACCCAGGCTGGCAATTCCAATTCATCTGAACTTCAAATTTTACTGCTGGCTCCAGGAAACACCTTGACGGATCCTAGTACAATCTCTCTCTATCACAACAGGTAAAAGGTCAGGCTCCGTAAGCCACGATTGTCATGGAAGTAGATACGCTTAGCAGAACTTAAAGCTATTTTTGTTGAAGAGAAAAATCGGCCATAGGCAAAAGAAAAAAACTTCAGTCATTCTCAGTCTTGCAATTAATCTGCACAATGAATTACACTCAAGTAGTGTACTCGTTTCACGATAAACTTTTTCTAGGATAGACTTGGAGCCCGTCATTGTAATACGTTAGAGTGAAAAAATCACCGAGGTTGTTTTATTGGAAGATAAAAACTATGATCTTGTTTGGAGTCTGAGATACTCACACTCCAGTCACTTCATTATAATAACTATGTTTGCCTGTTTCTAGCGCTAGGCCTTCCTGCGGCGTGGAACCCACCTCCCATGATCACTTGAACGCTCCAGCAATCGGCGCCAGCCAGCTCTGTAAACTCGTTGGCTTTTCTCCCGTGATTTTCTCGTAGTCCGAAAGATCAGCCTGGTTTGTCACTGGCGAGTCAGAATCCATGAGTTTGTACAGCTCCATGACACCGTCAACTTGCCACTCTGGCATCCCGAATCCTAAGAACGCTTGCTTCGCTTGCTCGTACGGAACCCGCACGTACTTCACGTCTTTTCCGACGGCGGCGGAAAACGCTGCAGCAGCCTCGGAAAAGGTAAATCTGTGGCTGACGATATTGTAAGTTTTCCCGGCGTGGCGATCAACGCTAGAGAGAACTACAGCCGCCGCATTGCCTGCGTCGCCGGTCGTCACCGGTGTTAGTGCTTTCTCGGAATCGACCGGCCCGTAAATCGACGACTGGTCCTTGATAGAGTCCTTTGCTCCCCAGAAGTTGTCGGTGAAATACGGAAGGCGAAGGAAGCAGTGCGGAACTCCGAGCGACTTCACTTGCGCCTCGATCTCGCTGAATTGTCGACCGAAGATCGTATCTGGCAAATCTGCCGTAAGCACGCTGACAACGAGAAGGAAAGACACGCCTGCCGACATGGCTGCCCGAGCTGTTTCTACTGTCAGTTCAGCTCTGTTCTCCACTCCTGGCACGACGATGTACAGTGCGTCGACACCCTTGAGAGTTGATACAAGATCGGGTGAGCCCATTTCGGCTTTGACAACCGTGACGTTAGCTAATCCCTTCAGCTTATCCGCTTTGTCGGGGTTGCGCACACCAGCTCGTATGTCTAGTTTGTCGCCATACTTCGCTGATAGGGCTGTGACCGTTGCCGATCCGATAGAGCCAGTGGCTCCAATGACAAAGACGACAGGCTTACCCATAACAACGAACGCGGGAGGACAAGCACACTTTCGAAAGAAGAGTTTCTTTTAGGTCTCCTGTGAGGCGTACACCTGTACCGCTCGAGCAAACCCCTTTAATAGTCCTCCTTCAATCAGCCGTGTCACGTGACTTGAGTATTCCTCGGCACTAATTAAGGGTAAAAAGTATCTCAAAATGCGTGAGACCTAAAATTGCGTGGTCATGCTTGCAATCCGACTGGTTATTAAAATGGCGCTCGCCAACACTCATGCTAGTAATATACTGCTGCGGGCGGAGGCCAAACCGGTTTCCAAGCCGGCTGAGACTGCAGACATGCTTGCAATCCGACTGGTTATCAAAGTGGCGCTCGCCAACGCTCATGCTAGTAATATGCTGCTGAGGGCGGAGGCCAAACCGGTTTCCAAGCCGGCTGAGACCGCAGACATTGAGAGCAAGATTATGCCGGCTTGCGTTCCCCTTGAGCACACAGCGTCTAAAAAACCAATCGACACGGGTCGCGTGCACCCCGTCTACAGTTAACTTTTTAGACCTGCATTCACACCGGCCTGGCGCCCGGATGTGTTGGCACGTCAAAACTTCCTGGCGCATACAGTCGCTGTGAAGTCTTCGTACGCACAGGTACTGGAAGTGGAATATCAGGAAATGGCGTTGGACGAGAGGAGTTTGGGAACTAGGGGTCTCCTGTTGATGACCATTCTCTCTGGCGATCAAGTTGAGGGCCGTGTCTGCGTTCATTTTCCTGACTACACAGAGCCGGATATTCGAATTCGCCGAAGAGAGCACGGCCTTGAGGACGTATTCTGGTGTGAATGACAGGTTACGCGTGAGCAAACTGCCGTTCGCTCACGCGTAATCTTTCGCAAGTGACAAGCGTTATGCGAAGCAGGAGGAAAAGAAACAGGCAGAACCTTGCTATTCTTAGCTTGTTGTATCCTGCTCTTGGCACGGAAAGAAGATTTTGGAGTGCGAGCGACAAGCAGCGAGCGCTATCTTCTCTGCTTTCGTCATCATCCTTCCTTGGAACGATTCCACTACTTCGTGCCACTCTTCCATGAGCTTTCGTTCCAGGTCGACGGTCCACACGTGCTTCGGCATTGTTTTCGGAAATAACACCAACCAGCGAGAGCACAACGAAGGTCATGAGAAACGTCTCACGAAGAAGTGTCAGCAGCTGTTCAGCAGACAGCAGCCGTCAAACCACATTTATTCTTGTACCCCCCCCCCCCTCGCGCTCCCGCGTCCAAGTATTCCACTCTGTTTGCCCGCGTCTAGCGCTCACGTGACCAATTTGCCCCCGCTGCCTAGCAACGTTTATGTAAACGTTGATTTTTGACGCTGTGTGAATACGGCCTAAGATCGTATCCAGGTATGAGAACGCGTATACCCAGAGTTGGGTACTAGTAGCGGCCGATAGATGTACGGGATCACCCTGTCCATTTTTGGGACTTTACTGGATTTGGTACTTGTTATGAGTGTCCCGCGATTTATGGGGTTTCCGATGAAAAAGTACATCAATTATTATTATGGCCGAGTGGTAAACAGAATATGGCGTATCAAACTTTTTTATCAGCCAGATTGGAAATACAAGATCAAGCACCGGCTATTAATATTCACAGCAACTTAGTGACCATGGTAACTGGGTCACGTGTTGATTCCATGATATGAAAGCTGCTGAAGACAATAGCTGCGCAGTACTACGGGGTAGGGTCACGTGCCTAGCACAGTGTTGTGGCAGCGCAGCTGCACTTTAAAGCTCGCATTGTTCACAGCCTGTGGAGCTTTCCCGTTTTGTATTGGGAAAATACCATGGAAGTACAGGGCATTCACGGACTTACTCAGCTGCACGGAGCGCTGTACAGAACGGCCAGACTTTGGAAAATCATTAGTAACTTCCAGGTCGTTGACTCACGGTGACGTTCAAGGCAGTCACCTTGACTCATCATGAATGTTTGTTTTTTTCTCATCGGCTGTTGAAGTGCTCCGAAGTGATTCTTTAAGATCAAGTTTCCTGTTCAGTGCAGCAGTACGCCTATTTCCTGTTTCTCCCCGGGAAAGATTGACATACCGCAAGTGCTACTCAGACCTGAATTGCGAGTGGCTTGTCCAAGCTAAATATAGTGTTGGAAGATAGGCGCAGAGCCTGCATCACATTCCCACCGATATATAGGCACAGCGGGTACCGGGTGGAGATGAGTTCCTGCATCATGGCGTCTAGACAATGAGGAAAGTATTGCACGGACTCGGGAACACCCTCTCCAGTCATCCAGAGATTGGGCATTGCCTTTATTAAGTTTAATTATAGCTGTATAGTGACCTTGACTGGGTAATCTCTTCACCTCCCTTCTCTTTATTCTGCTGATAGCTTGCAGCCAGGGCAGAGTACAGTGGCTAATTTTGAATTGGGAAAGGGTTAAAGGTCATGTTCATTAGGCTTGAGGAATCTAGGAATAGGTAAAGGAAAGGAAAGGAAAGGGCGTGTGCTGGGCCTTCAGTGTGCGTATGGAAGTGCCGTGCATGTGCAGCTGTATGTGAGCTAACGCTGTGATATTTCCTTTTTTAAAGTTTGGTGGAGATTTTAAGGTCTTAACGTCCATTGGTAGGGCTGAGAAAATTTCAAATGCGCGCAGTACAGTCGACTCCCGGTATGCATTCGTCCGAGTAGTGGGAATGGCTATGTCTTGGTTGTGCCTACGGTGCTATCCGTGTGGAGAAGACGATGCTAAGCAGATGTTTCGGTGCTTGCTTGTGATACAGTTGATGTCCCACTATTGCCAGTGCCATTTCTCGACGAAAAACAAGAGTATGTAATCTCGTTGACTCTAATAGCGCACTGTGGTGAAAAGGCTGATATATGTTGAGGCCCATGATTATTCTTGCAGTACGTCGTAATCATACCTTTAACATTCCCAGCTCAGCGGTCTTCAAGATTTTTCATCATGATCAATTAAGACGTTTAATTTGGTCAGCTATGTCGCTAGCTTCATCAGTTGCAATTTTTTGAGAACAAAGGACCTGTGAAGGTACTTGGAAACTAACGTTCCTAACTTGCGCTAATTTTTATTTTTGCTGCCCGTGCTGGCCGCAGACCTAGCCAGATGCATGAGACAAAACGACGCCTTGAGGCCAGTGAAAAAAGTAGAAACTTATTGAAGAAAGTTCCAGGTCGAACTCGGGTGCGGAGCATTCGGAGAGTAACGTGCATCCGGGTTCTGAGAACTGGACATCGGGTACATAAAGAACTTGTTCCAAACATCGAGACCGAGGCTCCCAAAAACGAAACCGGAAGCTTGATGGCAACCTACCAGTTAGATGACGTTCACAAATCCCACAAAGCCGCCAATACTGCAAACAATCCCTACTTGTGTTCTGAACCAGACTGTGGCCACAGCTGTCGAGGTGCCGGACAGGTCGATGGCTACCGTAAATTACGCGGGTTATACGGTGCATCTAATGGAGGTAGGGCCTAGGGGTGATGGGGTGGGAGGCACTTCATATCCTATTCATCAACATAAACGTGGTAAAGGGCCGTTCTAAAGACGCTTTGTAAATGTGGCCGCAATTGAGGCGAGGTTCAATGGCATAGTACATCCTTGTCACATTCAGCCCCGGACTCGGAGGCCACACACGGGTGTTCAGCGGTACAAATCATTACGTACAGGAAATCGGCTCATGCTCAGTAACCAATCGCCTAGCAATGACCAATAAAAAGGCAAACGCGCTACATTAGAGTTTGAGATATCTGGATTGCACGCATGTAGCTTAAGGAAAGCTGTTTCTTTTTTTCTCACTGTCTTCGGACTTCAGTCGGAAAAGACATTGGCGTGCAAAAACGCGCACTGAAGACTTAGATATACCAGTAACGTTATGGGTATGCCATACAGGACTGCCCACCTGAGGGAGCTTAGCTGTCTCTGTTCCAACACTTCTCCTTTCAGGAAGACGCGTTGGACCGGTACTGCCGTCATGTTTGTGTTGGGTATGCTGGCTCCTTCCCTTCTACTCGCCGCTGGCGGTGGTGCCAGGAAACACTCGCAAGGCCACAGTTTAACACGATCACAAAACTCTTCGGCGCATGCGCACCTACTCGCTTTGATGGATTTTGTGGAACATGCTGGAGAAGAAACTATCTCATCGTGTCAGCAAATTCTCCCTGCAGTCGTATCCCGAGACCCAGATGCTAGAGCGTCGGAGCTCGTCTGCTCCAAGTCAATGGAGGTTCTCCAAACTCTAACACATTTCAACAGCGAGTGCCTCACTGACGTGAAAAAGCCGCACGAAAGTTCAAACGAAACCAACGAAAGCACGCGTGGTGTTGAGAAGAGCTTCGAAGGGCCGGCGAGTGACTTAACAGCAACCAGCCGAACGTTGAAGAGATGCTGCGGGGCAAGTTGGAAGTTTGAGGCCGGTGTACGAAAAAATAAGCGCGTTGCTCGCCGTCGTGCGGTTGACTGTCTTTACAATGCTTCTTTCACGGGCCAGCTTCAAAGGATGTACAACACACGTTTAAGTAGCCAGATGACGCCTTGCAATCTCACACTCACCAGGACATTGGGGGCGGCGGCTGAAAATATTGCTCTCCTTAATAGCACCGATGCATCAAATTTGTTCAACCAACTTCAGGGAAACCTGAAGTGGCTGATCACTAATTTACGTCACCGCGGAAGCAAAGAGCTCGGAGAGGTAAGGGATTCATCACGGTGCCTGTATGCCCTCGAGTCTTCTCTTTCCCAAACGACCAGTGTAAACTTCAACTGGACGGACGCGCCCGGCACAATGTTCTTACTGTGCGGTGCGATCACAGCACGTCGTAAACGAGCTAATCGTCTTCCTGTGTGCAGTGCGGTTTGCGCGAGAAGCCGGCACCTCATTAGCTCCCTGTCACATTTCCTGAACGTCTCCGAGGTGCCTTTTCTCCGCGTTTTGAAGGAAGCGACTCTTCTATGCATGGGCCAGTCCAGGGTAAAGTTTTCCAAGCAATGCATTTTTCCTGATGACTACGCCCAACCCGGCTACTCGATAATGAACAATCCCCCACGTATACCATCAAAAGCGACAAAACCTTATATTGATGCCACTTCTAGATCACTTGCGGGAGGATTGTGTTTTTACGCTGGCTGTAAGTTTCCCCTGACAGCCACGAGGGACAGGAGCCATTGGATGAAAGCACAGCAGCTGGACCTCAGGAAAATTCACGAGGATGTTGAGCGAGCGTTTCCGCAAGGAGTGCTGTCTTTCAATGGCGACTTATGGCCGTGCGGTGTGCATTGTCACTCGTCTGGACTTTCGAAAAGCGAGGAGAAGATATCACGTTTGTTTGTTGGCTTGTGCGGGTTAATTGTCGTGTTTGTGACTGTGACAGTCGCGGTCGTATTTTACTTCAACTTCCGGGAGCTCTCCCGCAATTTCATCTACAGAATGTTGGTTTTTTTCGCCGTAATGAGCGGCTTGGAGCATATCACCTACATGGTCCCACTCTTCGGCTACAAACAAAACATCTGTTACTCGGACGGAGTTCTCGTCCTTCACCAGCCCGGCGACAAGCCCGTGTGCGGCTTTCTCGGCTGGTTCGGGCACTTTTTCGCCATCCTCAGCGCGGGATATTTCTTGTTATTGATCCAGTCCTGGCAGGAGTTGGCTAGAGAGATCAACAAGCCAGGGTTTGGACGGGTAGCTCTCGGAAACACTTGGTGGTCGAAATACTGGCGAGATGTGCTGAGCTTTGCCCTTGCAGTTGTGCCAGCTGTTGGACTAACGGTTGGCGCGTTGGTTCAGGGCAGTTACGAAGGAAAGGCAAGCATAGGAACATGCTCGCTGGACATACGACATGGAGGCACGAGCTATTTCTACTCTTCTTACGTGCTTCTCGTGCTGCTTCCGTCAATATTTTTCCTACAAAGAGGCATCCGATCCTTGAAAAAGCAAACGAGATGCTTTCAGAAGACCGGGTTGGTTAGGCGGATCAGTATGACCTCAGCTGCGTCCGACAACTCGGAGAGCCTGAAGGCCTTGAAAGACCTCACCCGCCGTTTGGTTTTCTATTTGCTGTTCGTGTTGGGCAGCATAGTCTTGCATGCGTGGATTGGTATCTACATCTTAATCGTATCCAACCAAGATGGCGTCGATAGACAGTTCTTGAAGCACCAGACTTGTATCATGACCAGCTGCACACCAGAGAGCTGTCCAACGCCTCCGAAGAACATTGTAGAGTTAGTCGTTGCGTTGTGGGTGATTGTCATGCTCAGTATGGTGCTGCTTTCGACGTGGGCGCTCCGTCCTCGACTGCTCAAGAATATTCCGTGCGTCAGAGCTGTAGTAGGGAGGTCTGAACGAGCACTTGTACGGCCACCGTCCAGTGCGTCCACAAGCCTCGCCAGCTTGCGGTCGATGTCAGTCTTAACACTCGCCAACACTGGTACTCAGATCTAACGCCTTCTTAATGCCGGTGCACTCGACTCGATCTGGGCCTGTTGTACGGAGCTCGAGGAGCAACATCTGGCAACTCTGTCAGCTATGTCACAGGACTTGAACGCGACTTTAGACCAAGGCTTAATTATTAAAAATCTTCGCAAACCTGTTTAGAAAGTGCTATACAATTCTCAGCTTTTACCAACTTTTAATCTTCACGGACATTTTCGCCTTGTTTATAAATCCACTGCCTGTTGTAGTTAATAGGCACTTATATTAGAGATTTCCAATTTCACATTCCTCAGAAGCAGTGAGTGAGTCTTGAATCCAGTGGGCGATAAATGTCAGGGTCAGAATACTGTAAAAATCCGAGTACGTTCTACGTGAAGGGTTGTCATGAAATTGACCAGGAAGTCACTCGTGTTGAAGAGACAGGCGTCGTTGTATTCTTGACAACAGACCGACAGAACTCAATTCGATATTTTGCCAGATTCGAAGCGCACTGCGCAATGACAAAAGACTGGACAGTCGCGGGAAACAAACTGTTAATTGTACCATTGTAAGTTTGTAACCAAGCTCGAGCACGCGTAGACCCTTGCAAAATCAAGTTCGCTGCTCCGTCAGGTAGTCAAACAGCCCGATTGTTTCTACAGTGGTTTCAAGTCCTGCCGTGCCAGTTGATCGGGGTCATGAGATCAAAAACAATGACATTTAGGGCGCTAAACGTCAGTGTCAGTTTGGGAGCATGCGTAGCGCTACATCCAGGACGTGGCTACGTATTTAGCGGTACTTCGAGTTCTCAAATCCTGAGGGGCGATCTCAGAGATACGCAACGTCCACGTGTGTAGCTTGATCAGGACACGAAAGCTTCGTAGATTATTAGGGTTCAACGTATTAGGCGACGAGTACACAATATTGCCCCGTGGCCTCGATCGTTCTTCAGTGGGATAATCTACTTCTAACGAGTCGACTCCGAGGGTGGGTTAGTTTCAAGAAAGCATTCTCAGCGTTACCGTACCGGTAGCGCTCGAATTCAATGATTAAGCTGATGATTCGCTGATGCTAGACTTCGGTTACCGCGATATGCCTGAGGCTACAAGGTTTAACTTGGGAAAAATACTATGATATCATAATTCAGATGGGAATTAATTGGCAGTCGAAAGTTTGGAGAAGCACCTTTCAAGATGGCTCAGATATCAAAACCAAATGGCGCTGAATTTCGTGTGCGGTTGGTTGCAGGGCCTCCAAAATACTTAGTTTATAACATAGGTGCGTTTTCTCATAAGCTGCTTGAAAGACTAGTGTTTGATATGACCCTCGAGGAGCACCATCCAAGCAGCATTTGTTTTAATATACCATGAATACTACCCTATGGCATGTTCGCATGCTTATCAATATTGATACCATCCTCCCCTGGTGGGTCTTTTATTGTCACATGTTACTTTTATATTCTCCTTTCTGTAACTCTCGGCTTTTTCCTTTTTTCCCTGGCCCCTCTGAAGCACTCTTTACGAGTTAGAAGGACAAAGTAAACTATCCCACCCAATCTGCGTAAAGAGGTATTTCGCCTTAGGGCAGTGCAGTACGGACTTTGGAACCGAGCGGTCGGCTTCGATGTGCAATTCAGCAACTCTCGGCTGCTATATATTATACAGAATTCACCCCTCACGATCGTTGCCTGCTGTAACCTTAATTCACTTCCTATAACTTAAACAAGCCCAAACAGCACCCTCCTTTTAAAAACAAATCTAAAGACTTGCTCCTCTCCTTCACTTGTAATTCTTCCTCATGTCCTGGACATTGAAATAGAAGTTGTTTTTCCCATCATGATTGACATGCGCACACTATATCGGAAGACATAGCTCACTCACACCAATCCACGTGCACCTCCCCTTCCTTCCAATATTCCAATAATTGTGACCTTCTGTCCTTTTTTTACTTCCTTGTAATTTGAAATCCTCTCAAACTGGCTACCCAGCTATCTAAGAGGGTAATAAAAAAGAAAGAGAAAAAATACCTTTAAAATTTAGTGCATGTACGGGTAGGTGCTCTTCCTTTTAGTTTAGACAACTGGTGTATCATGAGTATAATACTATTAATAGGTGTATACGCATTACTATGACCTTAGCGTACAAGCTTAACCCCGCC
>JAOWAW010042458.1:0-17318 GCA_028565695.1 Nicola tetela | reverse complement strand
GGGGGTTAAAAATTGCCGACGGTGCGCTGGAGATGTATGTGACGACTAGGATCTCGAGATGTAAACTTAAGTGGGAGGACAGAAGATCGATTAACGAAATTTGAAGGTGGGATAGAAAACCACGCAAACCAATTTCTACGTCACAAACTTGGGGTGATAGGAACGCTAGCTAGACGGCGTATATACGTACATGTAGCTGTATCGGTCGGATTTGCGTGCATAGGCCGGCGATAGGGGATGAGCGGTCAGGGAGATTAGCAAAATTTTGAGGATGATCAGTATTTGAGAGGATGGGGTAAGACAAATAACAGGTTTTAAGAAAGAATAGTAGAGCCTAGCTGGTGTAGCGGCCTTGCTGAAGAAGGAGGGAGGAGCAATTTAGGAGGTGCATGATGAAGGGTCTAGCGGTTTTGGCAATGGGGACAGCGGGAGGAGGAATGCCGGTTTGCGCATGCGTGTTAGTGTGGCGTGAGTAGGTAGGCAATAAATATAAAATTGAAAGTTACTTGAAAGACATTCAATCACTCAGTCCTTTTGGGAGAGAGCAGGTGTAGGATTTCCAAGCAGCATCGGGGTTTTCGAGCTGGAGAAGGTGAAGGATCTCTGTAAAAGAAGCGGTTTAACTAGCTTTGCTGTAGAAAGGCGGGGGAGTGCACACGTTAATTCGTGAACGGATCTTGCTTAATTTTCATTTTCACCAGTCACAGTAATTGTCCAGCTCTGGGTGGAGGGGATCTTGGGTGTTTCGATTCTGGGGTTGGTCGGCAGAGGGGTGCTGTAGCTGTATAGTGCATGTACATCCCACAGCGATGTGTGTGTGTGTGTGTGTGTGTGTGTGTGTGTGTGTGTGTGTGTGTGTGTGTGTGTGTGTGTAAGAGAAAGAGAGAGGAGGGGTGGGGGGAGAGACAGACAGACAGACAGAGGCAGAGAAAGAGTAGGGGTAGGGTCGGTCACGTGTAATATGGCAGTTGTAGCACGGCAACAAAGTAAAGCCATGCAGCATTTGAGGGCTTTGTGGAGTGCGTCGAGAGAAGTAAGTCCGACTTGGTACTGCATTAGGATTTGTTCAGACTGTGGACTATGAGGCCTAGGTGGGAGAGCAATGACGGAGGGACGTACTTTGTTTAGACGCGAACTCAGGGCGTATATGAGGGAGGAGGAGTCGATATATTATAATTTCGTCGAAGAAGTAAAAAGATTTTCTCGACTGAATTGAAAACGACAGTTCGAGGAGGAGGAGGGGCTAATGACTGGCCCAAGGTCGGTCATTGGGGTTTGCCAAATAGTGTCGGTAGGGGTGAGCCATGGCACTTACTCTGCTGCAGATCTTTCGCGTTTTCCGATGCGAATGACGTGGCGAAAATCTGGTGGTGCAATGGCATCCACTCGAGTTCGTGTCTGCTTGTTGAATTTCGAAGTCGGCGCCAGCGTAGCGCCGCGGGCCGCGTCCTGAGAAACCAACAGTGCAGACCGTCCACCAGGGTGTTGATTGGCAATGATCGCCGTGCGCCTAGCGCTATAGCGGCGCCCTGCGCCTTCAGTCATTCCTCGGTTGCTTTCACACCGCGAGCCGCTGTTGTGCTTGTGTTCGGAGCAGAAATTTTTTGCGCATGCTGTGACCTGTATGTTGAGTGCTCATTGCTCCATGTCTAGCTCTGGTATGGAACGAATGTAAAGTCAGCGCACGTTATCACGCCCTCGGGTGTTCCAAAGTTGGCAGGTAGACAATAATGCAAAGCACAAACTGCAGCGGCTGAAGGTACATGGAAAAAGAAGTGCTCAACGGAGCTGGAGAAAGCAGAGCGTGTCGTTGTACACACACTGTATAGATCTACATGTATATCTGCGTCAAGTGATGTTATACACTTTAGGTACGATCAGATTGGCATTATCCCATTGTTGTACACACCATAATCCGAGCGATGCTCTGCCATGCCGCGCCGCTCGTGACTGTGAAATTCTGCAACATTGTTATCATGATAGGTTGGTACATGATAACGATTCACCCCCGCGGCGCGGTGAGCCACGGGCGCCGCTGCGGTCAGGCCCACAGTACAGTACAGAACAGTGAAGTCCTTGTAGTAAGCACATTTACAGTGTAGGCAATGGCAGGTAATGGCAATATACTAGTACAGCAACTATGATCATGACGTAGTTAGCTGTCATAATGAGGACAACAGTATCAATCAGTACTCAAGGAATTAGGTTAGCACCTGTGGAGTTTGAAACAAGATTTGCAATGCTTTCATCAAGTTGTCCCAATCATCTTCAGGCAAATTGAGGCAACTAGTAGTGATCATGAGAAAGAGTATGTTGGGACTTTATGTTGGGAATCGGACATTACCGCGCTTGGTGGTAGGACACGTAACACAGACATTGCTATATGTTGATATACTCTTTATTAAAGATATTAAAGAGTTGCCCCATGCAGGCACTCACCTTGGATATGTCCAAGAGAGCGGAAAAGCAAAACAGAAAAACAAGGTTATGTACGGATGTGCGGCGTACAGTTCGATAATTCAATAGAAAAATATATTACTATGTGCGTGTAAATACAGACCACTCGCTACTTGACAAGTCTGTTTCACGAGATAGCATAGGAGAGAATACTTAAGTGTAAAGAGATGGAGACGGCCTACTGAGTGCATAAAAAACAAAACGACGTTATGCACATGGATACGTGTCGATAGTATCTATAGATGTGGAATTGGCTATAGGCCATCTACGTACATGTGCATGGCCGAAAAGTTGTGCAATACTCAACCGTTTGCTGTACGTACTTCTCTTTCCTCGTACTCCTATTCGAAAGTTTCAGAGCCTTGAGTAGTATGTCCACCAACCACTACGATTACGGAACCACTGGCTCATCATCGCCGAGCATGGCGGACACCAGTCACCAGGTATAGGCCTAGCGTTGTACAGCGTGGTCATGGCCCAGAGTGCACATTAATTTTGGTGCAACAGACGTCGAGATTTATGTCGGCTGTCGACCAGACCAGTGCAGTACGTATGGCCTACAGCATGTATACATCTATTCTGCATACAATCACTATAGGGCTTCACTTTTTACGTAGTGTGCTAGCGAAGTAATAACAATAAAAATTAATAATAATTTACATGGTACACGAAGCGTATGGTGTATACGCACTACGATCAGGTGGTCGTTGGTCAAAGACTCGATGTGGTTATCATAGTAATGGTACAATAACTCACTCACAACTCCACTGACAAGATGGACAGACCCAAACACGATATCTGTATTACAGTAAGTTATTAGTAACAGGCGAAAAAAGCCCAAATCATGGGAACACCAACCTTCCGAAAAGACAAGATAAAATCTAAATGATAGACAGACGCATAACCGCAAGAAAAGCACGTTCAGTGGCCAAGGAGAAAGTTGAGAAGATGGACTGTTGAGAATCCAGCAGTTGCAACATATTTTGAACTCCCGCGTGCAGTCTCTCGTCAACACATCTACATGTATATCGTAAATATGCCAGCTGAGTATACACCTCTTGCTGTAACATGTACCATAGTAAATACAGACTGGGATGAATCGCAGCTGGATTTACCGTACGTAGGTCGAGAGTAGTACGCGTGTGGAAGTAGCCTCATCATGATCTTGGTACACCAGCTGTATGCATGATTCTGGGAGCTGGGCGGGGGGCAGGAACGGAATAAGCCAAGTGCCCGTTTGTGCGCTTGTAGAGGACATCCGGAAGCGATTTATTAGCCGGGTGGAAAGCCGCGAGGTAAACGAAGGTGGAACTGAGGCAGGAGTGCAGAGTAGAGAAGGCCGCAAGGGAGAGAGAGCGGTAGGCAGTGATGGAGACCATTGCGGGATACAGGGCGAGTAGGTCGCATACTGGTGGTGTATGCGGTTCGCGCGAGTGTGACCAAATCGTTATAGTAAATCTTGCTTGGTCTTATCCGCCAGAGCAAGCGATCCTCCGCTACGCTGAACACCGCGTTTGGCCGTGTCATGCTAGCTGTCTTAGCTTGCGGTGTGGCCTGCGAAGTAGTGAGCGGCTATGAGCAGATCCGCCTGAGCGAATCAGACAAGCGTGTCGAAGAAAGCAAGCCTAGAGTGCCTGGGCTGCTGCGCCAAGTGTTTTCCAGCTAGCCCCTTCCAGTCGACGTCCACCGGTCCACGTGTGCTCATGCGCTTTGTGCATCAACTCTCTTTCAAGAACTCTCCTCGACCTCGTAGTTTGTGTCCTACTCGTGAGATATCCACAAGTATCCACACTGATCTGGTGTTGCTGAAGATCTTGTCGAACGCCATCTCCACCGCGCGTTATAGCTGAGGAATTCCCAGCGTTTTGTATGATTTCACCGCGAATGTCTAAGGGGCTAGCTTTGGTTAGCTATACGTGGACTCAATAACACCCTCTTTCCTCGGTCAGCTGCCGCCCACTGAGACAAGCGCTGGAAAGCTTAGCGCAGGTGTCGGTGAAGGGACATCGCGCTGGAAAGATAAGAGTAGCTTTCGTGCGTACGTTCCATTTGTGCTTTCTGCATTGGGTTGAAGCGATGCTGCTGTGAAAGGGAATCTTGTTCTCAGTGAGGAACTGAACACAACCAAGGCACAAGAACTAGAACTCTGAAGGAGAGAAGACCGGTGACTGCAAGGAGAGATCGCAATAGTCGTTGAGCATTGTGGACAGCAATTAGCAATTAGTTTGTACCTTAGCGGGATAAGGACAATCGGCGAGAGAGCCCATGGCGATGCTGCGTAGCAGCTTTGGAAGCTCGGGGAATGAGGATGAAATCGACGGATTTGGAAGGAGTCGAGATCCGCCGAAGTTTTCCACGCGGCGATTTTGGTCCACCACGAGCGTGCTGGAGATGGCGACGGCGTACAACCGGAATTTCTTGCCGGCTATAGAGGCAGCCGGCGAGTCGGAAAGCAGCAGTTCGTCGTCGGAGCTGCCATCGGACGACCAGCTATCGAGCAGTGGGGACGAGTCGATACCGACCGATGACGAGGCTTCGTCAGCGGCGGTTGTAAGGCCTTCGCTCTCCTTGCCGGACTTAGCCGTCGCAAGCAGACGGGCGACCGTTTCCGGGGCTCATTTCCGCCCGCTGCGCCGCCAGGCTAATTCGCATCTTATTCGTGCAGATCTTCTACCACACGAAGGAAACCTCCGCCGTCGGCCAAGCATCGAATGTCTTGTCGAAACGATGGACTGCGGTCGCGACAGGTCGTCGACCGTTGGAGACGCGCCCTTACGTTTGATGGGTTTCGAGTTGCCGACGTGGTCTCAAGGCTTATCGCCGCCCAACGGGAAGTCACACGAACGAGCGGCGGTAGGAAACGCTACTACGAAGAAGCTCTCGCCGCAAGCGTCACCCTCTTCAGCACCTTTATCACCATCGTCAACGCAGAGTAGATCTTCCGCGAAAACTGGCGATAAATCTCGGCCCCGTCCCGTAAACCGTCGTCCTAGCTACGTTGTCGCGATCGGCGTCGATCGAGAACTGGAGGTAAGCGACGACGACGAGCAGGAGGGGCGCATTTTCTCTTCCTTCAGGCGAAGAAAAGACAAACGACAACGCGCCTTCTCTGAGCAGCCGGCTTCTTTAATGCCGCTGGAGGAGAAGCGGCGGTCGTCTGTGCCGTTTGTATTTTCGGAAGAAGACGAGCCTAGAGGAACTTTCTCAGGTCCCGCGACTCCAACGGGTAGTCGTCGAGGATCAATGGCTGGCGTACACAGTCCGCTTCTTCGACGGATCATGTCGCCGTTTCAGAGAAAGCGAATTTCTCTTCCGGTGGGTGGAAATGACGATCCGGCGGGCCCATCGTCCGGAGCGGCGCCGGCGGCGTTGACAAGAAAGCAGGGCCTATCAAATGAGGTTCGAGCATCTCAGGGCGTACTCAATCGCTTGGGACTGTCGCCTATGATGACTCGTCGCCTGAAAGCCGTTTCCCTGGCCAACGAGGGAGAGGATGTAAGTACATAATAAGTCATAGTAATAACTAGCAGTGACGCAACGACATCATAATCAACGTCAAACCTTTCTTTCATGCTGCTCATTATCGTTCATTTTCATCTCCAAAGACAGCGAAAATTAAACGAGCATGTGCTATGGATCTGAAACGTAAAGATGACAGACAGGTTGCATGATGTAGAACACAGGAGGTAGCTCCCAAGAAGAGAGAGATATTGAATTGTGATGACACACTACTGGAGCATCTGCTTACTAGTATGTAGGTTGGTCACAGCTCAAACTGAAGTGACCAGATTCAAATTGAGGAGATTATGTGATGGCATGTGATTGGTGTCTGGTCGCTGTACCCGTGGATTACAATGGCTTGTGATTTCTCAACTTGTTTAAAGACTGGATCCAGACTGCAGTTGTACTAAAAAAAATTCGGGAATATTGGAAATGTTCACACTGCAATTTCAAAAAAAAAAACTTCAGTTGGTTAAATTTTTGGTAATCTCCGCCTGACAGGTTTTCGGTGGCTCTTTGTTATCAGTAGACTGTGCCACAGGCGTACCACTACTTTTCGGTCATTTAAAATTCTGCAGTACGGTATTTTGACTAGTGCGTGCTGTCTTTCAAACATGAATACTTCCATGCAACTACACATCGGTGGGTTCACCGCCTGTTGTATCAAAATAATTTATTTACGTGACATGTTGCCTACATGTAGGCCTGCAGAATTATGCGGTTGCTACATGCTGTACAGGAATTCACAAGCCAGCGCGTAAAGCCTTGAACGCAACAGCTTTGGGAGCCACCCTGTGGAGAGATTCCGGGATACAGTGTTTACCAACTCATATTCCAGAGGATACAAGAAGACCATGCATCCCTTTTCTACTGTGTGTTCGACTTCTCATACCTGATCACACACACAGCCAGGTCCTCATCTGCAATCTAGTACTGCCTAGTGCATCGAGTTATACTGTGTGTCAGCCTGCAAAAGTGGTGCAAGCTTAAACACCCTTGCTTGCCATGGTATCACTTTCGCAAACGCTGGGAAATTTCCTCATGGCTTTCCTAAAGGGCAAGAACATAGCCCCTCATTTCTTCCTGTTAGTTATCAGCACATACTAGTGCCAGAAGGCCGAGTCAAGCACTGAACATGCTCACCCTCTACAGTATAACCATCTTTTGTCATGCCTGAGGGCCACCACAGGCTACAGACCAACTGCATACCTACACATCACTACATAATAATTATGTAGGTCACATGTAAGGTTTTTTTGACACAGCATGTCATCAGTGAACGTGCCAATGCACCCGTTGCATGAAAGTATTCATGTTTCAGCGCACGCCAGTCAAAACACTGCACTGCAGAAAAAGTCCGAAAAGTACGCTGGTACAGGTGCCCTACAGACATGTTTATCACTCAGATAGGTGGACATTTCATTTAGGTATCTGATAGTTCTACCGAAAATACCCAAGTTAAATGCACACAAAATTCAGAATGTAGAATACAGTATTGGCAGATTTGGTGAAGAATGTTATTTGTTGATTTTATTAAACTTTGATGTTTAAAAGGAGCAATGCGCATGCACCCCTAACGCTGTCAGTGCTGTGGGGTCAATATACTTGCGGTGTTGTTCACTTTTCTTTTCAGAATGAGGTAATGACGTCTTTCTTAGCTTCTCCACCGATACGGCCTTTCCACCAGAGCATTCTTGAGGTGGACGTTCGCTACATTGCCGAAGAACTTACTCTTATTGATGCGGAACTGGAGAAGGGCATTGAAGCCAGGGAGCTGATCAACTGTGCGTGGATGAGCAACGCCCGGGTAAGAATAGAGGAGGGGGAGGAAGAAGAAGAGGAAGAAGGGAAGGAGGAGAATGAGAAAGCATAGGCTTTATTGCTGGTTTTTCTGTTTGCTCTAGACAGTGGTTACTATAGTCTTTGCTCTGATTACCAGCATTGGACATCTGATGTGTATTGGACATGTCTATATAATTATATTTCATGTGTGTATACCTGTGCGTATATCATATCTCTTTTGGACAGTTCTAAGTCAGAAGCCTTTCACTGACACTAAAATGAATCCTCTTTGTCACAGAATACTGTTGCACCGAACGTCATGAAGATGGTGGACCATTTCAACCATCTAGCGTTAATCACTACAAGTGAGGTACTCCGACCTGTGACAGCTGCTGAGAGGGCAAAGGTCATTGGTTTCTGGATCAAGGTGAGGACCTTGTGGACCAAATATTTGTTAAAACTTATTCAGTCTCAACTGATCAACTGTCTTTCAAAAACAGTTACCGTATTTCTTTGAATTAATCACTGCAGATGATCATACTTGAATTGCAACAATTGCCGCCTCAAACAATCACCATGACAAATTATAATAATCAAATAATCGCTGCAGTAATTATTCGATGTCCCACATCTATTCTGTACAATAGGTCTTGAGAGCGTTGAAACAATGATGATACGTCAATTATGTTAGGTACAGTGTTTTGAACACATGCAGTTCAGGAATTGAGAAGACAATGGTAGATACAGCATCCATAGCAGAGATGTTGCGAAAGATGTGGTTACACCGCTCTCAATCTGAAAAATTCCGCTAAAGGTGCCGGTAATTACATGCACACAGCCACTTCTGGTAGCCATTCAACACCAATGTGCAATGGAATCCACCAGTTCTGATGATGGCACTGACCTCCACAGCTACATACACTGGAAATAAATAGTTGCAGACTTTTCCACACCTTGCCAAATCAGTCAATTTTTATTAAATGCCGCCTTCAAGTGATCACCACCCTCAATTAATTGCCGCACATCCAGGGCAGAGATTTCAACAATGGCCATTGGCGATTATTTGAAGAAACATGGTATCAGTTTGTGGGCTGGAGGAACTCTTTGCTATGTTGCTGTGGTGGAAAAAAAATCCCCATGCGTTGCAAAACTGATCCAAAGACCTAACTCCATAATGGAATGTTTTATCACTTGTGATGTAGTGAATGCGAATTTTGCAGCATCTGTGCCACAGAGGGAATTTTGTGCTCCTGAGTGGTTGCGATTGTGTTCACTTCATGTGACTGCCACTTTAGCCATTGTTGCTACACACACCACTGATGCAAGTTTGAACCTGACTGCAGTTTAGGTTGATGAAGATAGTAGCTATCTTTCAGCTTTTTCTTTTGAGATTGTACGATGTAATTTAAAACAACTTTTTGTAAGTACTATCCTGTTCAAAGTGCAGCCATTTCTTATGTTCTGGCCAATAACTGAACATTGAGAACCCATGGCTGCACAAAATCTTAGATAATTGACCATGGGATTGGTTAGTCCATCCTCCGATTGTTTTTTTTTTTGTTTTAAAGAACATTCTTGTGCCTGTATTTTACAGGGGCAGCACCTGTTCCTGTGGGATGACTGAATATGAAAAGGGTATAGGGGACTGTTACACTAAATTCTTTTTTTTTATGAGCCATAAGTGCTCCTTTGGGCAACTGTTACTGCCAATTTGGCAGAAAAGTTTGTCTGTAGGGTGTTGGCCTTGTTTTAGGGGCTTGAAAATTTGTCATGTGCAAGAATTAGTTATTTTCCTTGTATCATAGAGGTTACAAAAGAGCACCCATTGCTTTCATCAGGCTTGTCATATGTCAGTAGGTGATAATAATTATGTACCTACTGTAGAATAAGCAATGTTTTTCTTTCTGATAATGACTGCACTGCTATTTGTTGTTTTGGTTAAGGTGGCTGAGGAGTGTTTGAAGCTTCAGAACTTCAACTCTCTGAAGGCGATCTTGGCTGGCCTCCAGTGCACACCCATGTTCCGCTTGAAGCGAACTTGGAAGGAGGTGTCGCCGAACAAAAAGAAGTGAGTGTCAGGGGATCGAATGAAAAACTTTCAAGACGATTGTCAGTTCTCATTGGTAATGGTGCTCAGTCGAATCAAGCATGATGGTCAGGGGAGTGTAGCTGAAAGGAAATTACAAAGTGCTGCTAATTCTGGTAACCATTTCGGCGATATGCCTCTTCAGGTGGACTGCTTGCTGCAGATGAAACAGGAAAGAAACCAGTTCCTTTTAGGTGTCTCCAGAAATGTTTAGGAGTCCCATTTGAGAAGTTACTTCATAGTGATTGTTGGTTCTTGCACATCTTGCCCGGCTGATTTCTTTAGACCACCACATGCAAACGAGCAGTAAGTCCCACTGTTTAGTGAGCCTATGAAGGGAGAAGACCAAAGAGCTTTCCACTGTGGCACTTGCCTGTAAAACCAGTGTAGTAGGGCTACTAAACCACGCTGCTTTTGTTTGGACAGATACTGTAGAATCCTTTTGCAAAACACTTTGAGGCTGCAATGATTGGTCGATCAGTGCTTGGATCTGGAGGGCTCAGCGGGGTTGTTACAACACACACACAGTCTGTTTGTGTTTCTGTAAACACTGTTGAGTTAAAGTACATTGCCATAACAACACAAAACACACTGCAGGATTCAGTAGCCCATGGTACTTTGCAGTTCGAATCTAGGTGCTGTAAACAGCCATAACCTCTCTGTGCAACATCACTGCATACAGCAACATTTGAAAAGCAGACCAGTGGCACCAACACAGTGTAAAGTAGGTGATGCTCGTGCATTTCCAATAAAACAAGTTCGTGTAAATGATTGTTCTTACCATGGGGTCAAGGCAGCTCTGCACCTGCCACATGGCTGGATTTGAGGGGGTTTTTTGTACAAAACTTGTTTTCATACTTTGGTGAAAATTAGCTACTCTACAGTAGACTGTAGCAGTGTGCATGTGAGTGACTGGCTATCTGAGGAAGGCTATTCACTCTGAGTAGAAATGTTAGGATAGTCTTTGTTGTCAAAGAAAGCATGGCGGATTTATGCTGGGTTTGTGAGGCACAGCAAGCAAATGGCTGCTGAGAGATGCGAATGTTCCCTGATAGATTTTGTGAGCCTTTCTTATCTGCCTCACAGACAATAAACACCGAGATTGCAGATTCCTATCTTGCATGATGAGCTGCTGGTTCTGAGTCACAGCGATAGAGACTGCTTCAAATACTGAATACAGAAGCCTTGCCCTTTCTTCTTCTGAGATCGACAAGTGAACTTGACAGTCTTTCCCGACTTGTTTTGCTCGGATTGTCTTCTGCATGGGGTCAACATGGATTGTTTCAAAATATGGAGTAAAGGTTGCACAAAGCAAAAAATCTCATTGCAGCAGTCACTAATTGTAAGATTTTGGAAAGCACAAAACACAGCCGCTGTTCCATCCTAATTTCTTCCCTGCACTGGCAGTCATGAATCTTGGTGTGCAAGTTGGTATGTATCAAACTTTCACCTTCCATAGAATCCACCGCTGCCTTCTGAAGTACAATAAAAATTGTCTGACATGATCAGACAATCATGACAAGTAGGTGAAGATCTAACACAAGGTCTTCCTAGGCACGGTCGGTATCAAGACATACAGAGTGTGGCATGTTTCAATCGCTCTAGCCTACGAGCCTTCATGAGCAGATGATGATGTTACTGCTGTATACATATCAACATGACATTCTATCTAGAATCATGTGCATGTCTGACTGCATAGTCAACACAATGTACATGTACTATGCGTGTTATTAAAACGTCAACATTGCTTGCAGCTATGTCCAGCAGGGCCTGCACAGCCCCACAGCGCTCACCCATGCAATTGGGCCTTACATGACATTAAATTACCTGGGGTGCTCGACGCAAGTAATGTAGCATACTGGCCAAAGTACTTAAACAAGCACTAACATTTTCCTACTTGCAAGTAGACTAACCTGAATTGGTCTTATAGTCATATGTTGATTTCCGACATAGTTTCTTTGCCAGGTTAGGTTACTATGGTAATACACGGAGTACTGATCAATGTTAACATTGGAAATCATGGTTGCATAAAATGAAGCTAAATATGGGTGGTGTGTGAGAAATTTAAGAGCACAATAGTAGGAGGGGATCTCCAGATTGGGCTGGGAAGTGTTGAAGACCCATTTCACCATTGACAAAGGAAGAATAATTCGATCGTTTCACTCTGACGTTCTTCTTGGCTCAGCCAATAAGTATTTATTTACAACATTTCAACCCAGAAACTCGACAGATACTCATCACCTCCGGTAGCTTATCTCTTTGGTATCTTTTGTAGTCTAACCAAACGATACCAGTACACATAGCGCCATAGACAAACAATCCTATAACCTAGTCTAGTTTATACATCCATAAAAACAGCAGACCCCATGAGCTTAAATGGTTACAGAACCTAAAGAAGGCCTGAGTTTCCAGGTTGAGACGTGAATAAAACTGATCGGCTGAGCTAAAAGAACGTCGGAGTGAACTGTTGTAAGCCAGTGAGAATGTCTGTGAGAAACTAATCATGTGTTGTTGCATGTTCTACAATCATGTTCGCTTTCAAGTTTGACAGGGTTGGTTAACGTGGTCACCATAGTTGCCAAGTAGATTCAGCAATCACTGTCACTGCTGTGCAGAGATCTTTATTTTGCTAAATTCCATGGCTGCTTAAGACAGCTCAACCTATAACTCAGTAGGAAATGGTCAATCTTTAGCCCTGTCCCTCAATGTCAATCAGTCAAAGACAAAATTTCATACAACTTGGAAGAGATTTTGTAGCACGATTAGCACCACCAACTTTCCCTGAAGGTGATAATCAGACTGCTAGGATTCCAACCAGAAACTGTGAAACTCCCAATAGAACTATCAGGTGGACTAATACTTATACTAATATAGTACACAGGTGGGCATATACACAGGCATGTGGGGACTGCAGCATTGACATGGGCTTCTTTACGGAAGAATGCGGTAGCTTTATAATAGTATGGCGGTGACTCCACTGCGCATCAAATGAAAGTGGGATGTTGATACAGTGTAATTTTGTACAGTATGTGGTCACACAAAAAGTTATGCCTTTGCCATAACCCTTGTTTTGCTCTTTTTCTGCTGTTTCTGCCTCTTAGGAGATTCACCGATTTGTCGGAACTGATGGCTGAGGAAAGGAACTATGCAGCATATCGGCAGCGGATGGAAGAAGCACTGCAGCATCCGCCATGCCTGCCCTTCCTCGGTGTTTTTCTTACGCAAATCACGCAAATGGACGCCTTCAACAAGCTGCACGGTCGTCGCCTATCACGTCGCACCTCCAGGCGGTTGTCACGCAGACAGTCACGGCAAAATTCTTTGCAGCACGGGAGAAGCGTGCGCAAGATGTCGCTCGGCAGTGGTTCCACTGGCAATGTCGTGGAGGAAGCAACTGAGGCGCAGAAGGTGACATCACCGACTCTTTCGAGTGTCAACACAATTACTGAAGAAACAAGTCTCGAAGACGGCACCCCAAATCCAGGGCCATCTAATGCCAAGCCAAAAGGCTCCACACCAAATACTGCTGAGACACTGTCTGATAGAAAGTCACCAGCAAGCCCAGCATCTATTCCTCCAGATAGAGAGTCTTCTTCGCCGGAAGCAAATGGACAGCAGACTAAAACTGTTGTTGATGAGAGAGCAAGCATAGGAGAGGACAGTGCATACGGCTCGGACGTTGGAAGCAATCGGACCAGTTATGTGGGAGGAAGTGCACCAAAGAGACCATCGCCTGTTGAGCAAGAGAAAGCAGGAACATCTGCAACTACTTCAGATTCAACGAAAAACAGAGCTTCACCGAGAAGTAGTCCGATGACTCGCAGAATGGCAAGTGTAGACAGCACTGCACTGCCACCTGCACACCCTCCTGTATCGCGATCAAGCACCTCTCCAGCTCTGACACACAAGACTGTGGCAGACAGTAGACCCTCACACTCCGTTGTGCAAACACTAGACAGGATCCCCAAAAGCAGCTCATACAGAAGAGCCTCACACGAGGTTCGAACGTCAATTTGCCAGATAAGCAGTAATGCGTTGAGCTGGCTGGATGGCGGACTTGCTGGCCAGCGTGTGTCCATTGAAATGTCACTGGAGGAGCAGCTGAATGTTTATCGTTCTGCTGCGTCGGCTTACCACCATTGCAGCCGGCCATGGGTGCGTTACGTCCTAGAGCACATCTCCTACAACACAGAGGAAGAAAACTACAAATTGTCTCTTCAACGAGAGCCACGACTAACGGCAAAACCAACGTGGCGAGACCGCTTAAAAGCCCACTAGCCGTCCAATTCACAGTGTCTTTTATAACTTCTCTATCAGTCAAAGAATATGCTGTTGTCAAGAAAAATGTCAACATTTTCTGCTGAAATGTACAGTAATGCTTTCTGTGCAGTGTGTCATTTTTATCCTTTTGCTGGTTGAAATGCTCCGAATGAAAAGTGCAATTCTGCTTTTGCAGTGAAACTTTTGACACATATATGTATACAACCTAACTTGACTATTTTTTTTTTGGACAAATTTGTTTCCAATTCTTCAGCTGTGTGCATTGGGATATTTTATAAACAGACTATGTTTTGTAGTGTTTTCTCAAAGAGCAAAGGATAAGATTTGGTCTTGTCGTGTCAGTTTTTGTTTTTCACCGAAATAAACCCAAGCTGTTGTCTTTTATACAAGTAAATGTTGTTATCTGTGTTCTTTGTACACACTGGTGCTTGCCTGAAGGACAGGACAACATGAGGCTGAGTTGGCTTTACGCCTCATGCAAAGCCTTTGACTGCCTCACTGGGCCAGTTTATCGTAAGTACACGTGTACGCATGCTCTCACATATGCAGAATCTCTGACAGCTGTAGATGAGAAATATACATTGATCGATGGTGCGCATGATTGAAGGCTGTTCTGGCCTGGCAAAGGATAGAAAGGCTGTGGATGTTGATGTACACGTCGCAGTGCCTCTACTCGTACATAGTACAGTCATACAATATGAACACTTACCAACGCACACAACCCCTGTGCCATGTTACAGTGTATAAATATGTACCCTTCTGCAGCAAGCCGTATGCATTCACCTCTGCAACAGGCCAGATCAGCCAGCAGCCTATGATAATGTATGATTTAACTGTTCTAATCACGAAAGCAGTGCTGCAAACTAGTCTGACTTTTCGGATGGTGTCCGAAATTTGATGCGTTTTCCAATTGTCAATCTGCTCAATGCTGCTCATTGTCTGCAAAATCATTGGTTGTCCGATAGTCATTATTTTTTCACATTTTGTAGAGTATATAATCAAAGGTAGTGGCCTCATCACAGCAACATGAGTGATGTCGAGTGTATGTTGGGCTCCCAGTGTGACTACCATGTGAGATGCTTGGTTACTATGGCAACAAAAGAGTCCCATCCTGGTCTAGGAGAAATTTTTAATCACGTATAATTTTCACCAATAAGAATTCGAACTTGGCAGTACTGTGATTGGGACATTGTCACGACAGTACCTGAATTTTTTTGCCATTGACTTCGATAATAAACTTAATTGGTCCTTATTCTCACTGGTTCCCAAGATTAGTCCCAGGTAAGCCCAGCAGAAATTAATACTAAGTGATCTGTGAATTAATTATAAGTGACTTGCTCCTATTGAACTTGTTGGTTCATTCTTACACCAGTTTAACAGTATAAAACGTTTAGTTTCGTGGAACATATCCATTTTTGTCCTTGCCAGAACCAATTTTATGGCCCTAGAAAAGTAAAAAGAGTAGAGCTGCCTCTGATGCCAGCCAGTCTTCCTGTAATCAGAGTGGCTTCTCTGACCAGCAACTCATCTCAGTTTTCCCGAGTCTGCAAGGAGTGGTGTTGAGGATACTTTTCTCAGGCTTGGATCCTTAGTCACGGGTAGAGCTGTCTGGTAGTGAACATAACAAGACAATTTTCTCAGCAGTAGCTATGCTAGTTCTCTGAAAGATCCTTTTTAATTTAGCCATGTTTGTTTGTTTGTTTTTTGTTTTTGAGTAAGAAACTCAATAGACAAATATAGTCTATTTTAAGAGCACCTACAGAGAACCTATGGACAATGAATACAGGAGATTGGATACAGGAAGCATTAGGAAAGAAAAAAAAACACGACGTCACTGGTCAAGTTACAGAAAGTCA
The DNA here is from genome assembly GCA_028565695.1 of Nicola tetela. Taxonomy (NCBI): domain Eukaryota; kingdom Metazoa; phylum Porifera; class Calcarea; order Clathrinida; family Clathrinidae; genus Nicola; species Nicola tetela. The sequence goes on along the minus strand of JAOWAW010042458.1, from coordinate 1,355 downwards.
AGTTATAGCAACAAAGCAAAATCCAGGAGTGATTGTGTGTTAAAAGAAGTGTCATAAGAACTGATTTTTGAAAACCGTGACAGATGGAGCATCACGTTGCATTACGAATGTTAGCTGAAATAGTATTCCACAACAGAGGGGCACGGCCAGTGAAGGCGACCTGACAGTGATGCTGGGGGATAGGGAGTGAATGTGTGTTGTGCCAATGTGTGGCTCCACCGCCGGGCCCGATTGGTCATCGCCGAAAACCAATATTTTTTATCCAAGTTTCGACAAAAAAAAAAAAACTCCATAGAAGGAAACAGCTTGCGCAGGTCAAAGGATTAATCCTAGTATTCTTACTTACCGTCACCGAAGTATTGACACAAATGGGATAGATTCCTGCCTTAGAAAACTGGCTATCTTTTCCAGATCCATCTCACATACAGTTTCCTTCACCGGCCTGTCCCTGCTCATCAAAGGAAAAAGCCAACCTGTCTAGCTCGTCTGCGAGCTGTTATGACCTGCGGACAACGTAGCTCCCCGAGCTCCCTTAAAGTTTGTTGTTGCGATGAAAACAAAAATGGCGACGCCACGTAGCGAAAAATAAGTTTCGACGTCGACGGTCGCGTCGGCGTTTTAATATGTTCCGCAGTAATTTCGCAGCTCAGGCCTGTTCTGCGACTGACAGCCCCGAAAGACATGATTCATCACGTTCATTTTCGTCGTTTTCCGAACTGAAGGGATCAGATTTCCGCTTGCTCCCCTTTCGTAATCTTATCTTTGTTAAAATCTGAGTCTTACTGGAAACATTCGGAATAGACTGGTCGTTTCTCAGATAGTAGTTTGGAGAGGTACTATTTAGCTAAAAATAATGAGGGCCCGTACGTGCGTTCTTGTGGCATGCCTTATTTCGCCAGCTTTTGTGCTTGGCCTTCCAAGTCGTCCGAAGAGACCACACGGGACAGAGCGCGTTTATGAAACGGAGCCGTCCAAGGAACAACACTTCGAGACGGACACGAAAGAACACAATACAGAGTATGATCACGAAGCTTTTTTGGGCCAGGAGGAGGCCGAAAAGTTCAGCCGTCTGTCTCCTGAAGAGTCGCGTGACCGGTTAAGGTGAGTCCCAACCGCTAGACAGAGCAATGCGTTGAACTGATTAGAGAATGCTGAGTAATATACTATGGCTGTGCACCGTCCGGGAAATTCTGCCCCTTTCCGCAGCAGTGGTCGCTCTCTCGCCTTCTTAAAATCTCTCTCTTTCTTTCTCCTCTCTCTCTCTCTTTCTGTCTGTCGGTCTGTCTCTCTCTCTCTCTCTCTCTCTCTCTCTCTCTCTCTCTCTCTCTCTCTCTCTCTCTCTCTCTCTCTCTCTC
>JAOWAW010042347.1:0-17319 GCA_028565695.1 Nicola tetela | reverse complement strand
CATTGATGCCATTGATGCCATTGATGCCATTGATGCCATTGAGAAATTGTAGTTTGCTTTTGCTTACACTATGACCTTCACCACACTGGCTCACACACAATCTGGTTGTCAAAATCCTGACTTTGCTGCTAAATAATGCAGCCTTTTTTACATCTTTTTTGAGCAGTTATAATAACAAGAACAGACAATCACCCATAGTAGTTCAAGTTCAACATGTTTGGTTTCATTTTACAAATTCATTTCACTTAGTGAGAGAAGGACAAGTTGTCAGCTTTATCAGTTGCTTGTCGATGACTTACAGGATAAGCTTCACACTGGCAATCTGAATTTCTCCAGCAGTAAAGTTTTTCCAGTGACTAAGAAGAAATCCATATTGTGTTAGAATTATCCTTCAGTACGGTGGGTGGCTGTTGTTTAAATGCCAGAAGACTTTGTGTTAAGTAGTGATGGTGACAAGGTGCCAGAAGAGTAACTATTATTTCCCAAGTCAGGCCTGAAGGGATTGGAGATGGTTTCTACAAACATTAATGGGCGTGTGTCTGTTAATTTGTTTATGTTTGTGTGTTACATGTACCAAGTATTTACATAGTATTCCATACATATGCATTTCTCCAGCGACATGGTCAGCCTGTTGTACACATATATGTTCTCATATGAGTATGCATACCAGCGTCGATCCAGCTGTCTCTACACAGAGACAGGCTGACCATAAAGACATGGTGTTTTTCTGAAGCAACTATTTTTTTGCAGCAACTAAGTTTTGTGATTTTGTTCTAATCGCAAATAATTGCTAAAATTACTTGCTGCAATAAAGTACCTGGGTAGGGCCTGCGAGGGTTCCATGCATGTGCACCATTTGTCTATAGTCAGCAAATTGATAGAACATCTAGGCCTGTCAGTGATGTAGGCAAGATTCGAAAAGGGGGGGGGGGGCTCAGCTCAAAACACAGTACAGTGAAACCTCCCATAATGGACACCTTGTAGCAGAGAAACTAGCAAGAATACCTTTCTTGAAAACTCCGAGGGGGTGCTCATGCACCCAAAGCTCCTCTTGCCTATGCCCTTGCCTATGCTACCAATAAGTAGACAATTGAGTAAGCTAAGATATATGTAAATGAACTAGTCTGCCCTGCAGATATCCCACATTAGAGATCTGACAAAATAAAACAAATGTCAAGCAAGCTTCTCTGCTATTTTGGGCTGTTTCCTTTGACTGTGTTAGGTGAAGACCAAACTGCATTTGCTGGTTTGGATGCTCGTCATGCACCATGCCCAGTAGATGATGGTCGCTATGTATCAGTTCCCCAAGACACAGTGAAAGGGTACGCTAGCACTGCCGGGAGTGATGACAGTCAAGACGGCAGCCGCTACTCCGCTCTTCCCACCAAGAAAGGTCATCCAAAACCAACTGACACCCAAGATGACTCATACTCTGAGACACTTGGAGGCAAGGCTGGCAAGGAGCAAGACAGGAAGGACAAGTCCCAATACATGAGCATTAGTCAAGATGGCAGGACTGAGTCACAGTATACATCACTATGCAGACCACAGAGTGTTGACACCAGCAATGGCATGGGGTACAAGTCTGTGCCATCCTCTGCAGAACCTAACCAGTATGCCAGCACTTCTTCACAAGGCTACATGCCTGTCATAGGAAAGGAGACCAATACATACATGAAGCAAACCGATGGCACATCTGCACCTCAGAGCCCCGGAGATGCTTATGACAAACCTCTTCTAGCTCGTGGCCAGGATAATGACTATTCAGGAGTTGACAGAGATGACTACGACAAGCCTCTATCAGCCAGTCCTGGATACAGCAGTTACAATGTACCTCTTGCAGCAGATGGTACAAAGAAAAATGACGGTGATGGTAGTACAGGTTCTTACATGGCATTGGGCAAACCCACACAGGGAGAATACACATCGCTGCAAGGCCGAGAGTCAGCTACGCATGCTGGGTATCAGGCTATTGATCGATCAAAGCAGGATAAGAGTCAGTATGCTGTTCTAGGAAGCAGTTCTCAGGGCTATATGCCTGTTGTGGGGCAAGACCACCATCTATACACTAGTCGCACTACACATGGTGAACTGTCAGAAACGATGGATGGGGATGATTATGATAAGCCTATTCGATTGTCAGATGATGGCAATGATTACGACAGACCACTCTCAGCACACGTGTAAACTGCTGCAACAGTTTACCAACAGAATTTTAGAATTAATTCAATTACCCCAAGAAATGTCTTACAAATTCACAATTCATCTACTGTGCTGGAGATAATTTACAACTGTCCTATAGTGTCAGGAAATTACAACCTTGTACACAAATCATTCTATTCTTGTGCAGAAACCATTTTGTTATTTTCTTGATAAATCTGCTGTTGTGATGGTATTTGAAATTGCATTCAGTGTTTTAAGAGGAACATTTTCAAATAGTATCTCATCTCTATTTCTTTTGAAATTGTTGGGGATCTTTAGCAAAAAATATCAAGTATGGACAAAAAGAACCAGACATAGAAAGAAACAAAGAGGCAGACATGACTCTTCACTTTGATACAAGTAACCCTATAACCCTAACCGCAATCCAAAGACGAGACATAAGCCTATAGTACTAACCTCAATCCCAGTGCTTATGAGCCCTAGAGCTATGGAATTTAGCACTAACTCATATCCTAGCACTGTAACTTAATTGTAACCTTAATCCCCAATCCTTCCCCTCATCATATGACCCTAACAGACATGTACTAGTAACTGGTATGTGGTCTACATATCTATAGACTGGTCACCACACCAACTGTTCTGTTGTTTATTTATTTATTTGTTTTTTTCAATCCTGAAGTATTCTCTGGAAATGCGCAACTTGTACGTCATTTCATTTCTAGCTTGCTGTGGTTGAGGTTCTGTCATTTTTACATCCCTTCTGAAACTTTTTTCCTCAATGCCAAGATCCTCCTCAGAGTATGTGATGATCAATTCTGAATGTTGACCGGCTTGACTGGCAATATGAACAGGTACATTGAGTTTACAGCAATGTGCAGTTTGCGCAGGTCGGGCTACTTGGATACATAATTCATAATTTCTGAAATACCTTCCAACCAAGAAACTGTCATGCCTCTATACCCACTGTAAAAATGCCAACACATTTTAATGTGTTTTCTTACTCCTTTCTACTAGTATCACTTAAAGAATTGAAATGGGGTTTGCAAGTGATGATGTTCAACTGAATTTTTTTTTTCTTGGGAGGACCCCAGACCCCCTCTCAACCTCTCTGTCACCATACCAGCCCCAGGCTTTTATTATTATGCCCCTGCCAAACCTTGAAGCCTTGGCATCAGATTGGGCAAGAATGATGGAGGGAAAGATTAAGGAGACTTGGAACATATCTAACAAACTCAGATAATGGAGTAAATGCAGTTGCATTGTTGTAGCTACTTGAATTGACTGTGAGAAAAAAGAAAATACTAATAGCTCTCACAAAGCCAGTTTGCTTTAACTTAGAAAGGAGTGAGCTCAAAAAGCAGCACCGAGCATAGACCTACGTTCAGCCATAGTATTTCTTCTTAGCTCTCATATAAAGTAATTTTTGAAAGTGCTGAAACTCATGCGCATGACAATGCACACTGCCATGCAGCTGGCCCTTGCCCCAGTACACTTGAACACAAAAGAGCCTTCAAAGAGAAGACTTTGACACCAAACTAAATTCAAGAAAAGACACTAATTTCCATGGATTATAACTCAGCAATAATCCAAATACTTCAAAGTGAAACTAAGCAGCAATGGATGGTGTGTGCAACACAAGCAAACAAACAAATAAGTGATCACAAGAAAGAAACCGTAGCTAAGCTAAGGTTGAATCATAAATAAATAAAACAAATTAGTACCATTACATCACCCATCACAACAATCACTCGCAATAAGTAGCAAATATATTTTTCAAAGGTGTCCTGACATTTTGGCCAGGCTGTATTAAGCTTGAGACTAAGTTTGGAATACAAGTTGAAATAGGCGCAGCCTAAGAGAATTCATGGTCACGTGTAACATAAATTCATGTTGTATTGTGGGAAAGTTTTGGTGCTCCTACAGCTAAGTTCAGGGTTTGGGCTTGCACAACCCAGCATGAACAACCACATTGGCAAATAGCAATCAAACTTTCAGACTGTTAAACTTCTTAATGCCAAATAATCACTTTCAAATTGACTTAATGATTTGCCACTATAAGCCAATCTATCAGCTGCAGCTGTGGCTGCCCAAAGAAGAGCAGAGGAAAAATTTGGCCATGCTTTGTCTACACTTGTTCACAGTGTAGATCTTTGCGTACATGAGTACTTCCACATAGATGTAGGCATCAGTATAATTATTCACATACATGCTAAATGTGAAGAACTTGGCCAAATTCTCAGCAAAGACTTCGGCACTTAACTGCCCGTTGACCAGAGTATTACAGGTGAAGAACAAGCCAGTCATACAACAGCAGCCGAAGAGCCAAACTTGAAGGGTGATGAGGAAGAGCTGCATCACCTGCTACTGTTACAGACAATGGCAATGTACATGTATAATCTAAATCTTGCTACAGTAGAGGTTGGATTTAACAACACAGAAAAAGTAAATGCAAAAAAAGTCACTAAATCCAATCTTGACCAATATCTATATTCCAGTTGATTGAGCACATACAGTGGCAGACACACTTGATAGCCAACAAGCGGGCCAGGATTTGTGGGTACACTGTTCATGTACCGGTACTCACATGCAGGTTTACACATGATGTAAATCGCCAGAAACACGCAACTAACATGAGCGTACATGTTTAATCACAGCTGAGACCTCAGATCTCAAGTACAAAACTTTGTGCATGCCAAATGTCATTATATTCGATGAAAGTTTGAACTTCTTGGTGTGAGAAATGTGATGCAAAATCCGATCTAACATTATACTCGATGTTGTTATAACTGATCTGAAATGTACACAACTACATTCACAAAAGTTCCAGCCACAAGAAAAGTGTTGTAAAAAGCAATATGTTGTTAAAACTGAGGTCGTTAAATCCAATCTCTACTGTATTGCAACTACAGTAAAGAATTGCAATCGGAGCTTAATGATTATAACTATGTTGATAAGATAATTTTCTCCAACCATTTCAGCCCTATATAAGCATAATGAACCCCATCTATTCTCACACAACCCACATGCAAAGATAAGTGAGTACACTTATCACAATTGTTCCTACAATGAATATTGTGCAGATCATCAAAATAATAATCATTTAATCATCCTTTGAAAAGTTTGAATCATCTCCCCAGATCAAGTAGCCTTCAATATGTGCAGTACTCTATAAAATTGACAGTAATTACATGTCTTTCCACAGTATATACAAGACATGAAGATGCTCTGAGAGTACAGACTAAGTATAACCATTTACAGTATTAAACAACAAAAGCATAAAAATGAAAAGTTATTCACAGACATCTCTGCTAAGCTAATTCACAGGCCGACTGCAGAGGCAATTTGTGCAGAGTACTCACGAAAAATTTCCATCTCCTTATCTAGGCAGCTATCAAGGTAATCATTCTCTGGTTCAGCTGAAAGATCAGCCACGAGCTCTGACTCGATAGTGTGGTTGATGTCAATGCTTGAGCTCGTTGATGAACTACTTGAGCTGTCTCTTCTCTTCTGCTGTCTTCGGTTTGCCTTCTCTGACTCTGGGTCAAATGCCAGTGCCGCTGCAAGCTCGGCATCCATGAACTCACTGCCTCTATTGCTTGGTGCTTCACTAAGAAGTTCATCTAGCAGCGGCTGTAATTCACCATGATGCTGCACAAGCCCTTCACGAATGACTGCTTCATCAAACCCCATTGACACACCTTGTAAAACAAGGTCTGTTGGAATCTCATCGGTCCTAACCTGATTCTGCTCACCAAGTGCCAATTGGTCTACTTTGGTTTTTTGGTAGTCTAACAAAGCAGCTTGCTCGAGCTGAGCACAGTTGTCCTGCAAAGCAACCAAAGCTTGCTGAATGTCATTGCTGCACTGGCGCAAAGCAACAGCACATAAACTGCGAGGAAATCCCATGCCAACCAGTGTGTCGTACTTTTCAACATCCACATAGCCTGACCCATCGGCCACATGGCCAAGCCTATGCGATCTTTGAAAGCGGTGACGGCGTTCTTGCTCCGCAGCTCGTCGCTGAGCCTGTTGTTCTTGTTTCTCTAAAAGATGGTGGGCAGCTTGCTGGACATCATGGTTACAGGCACGCAGGGCTACCCTTCCTGCTCGTTCCGAACAACCAGTCAAATCAACCAGATGTGCCAACTGACCAGAGTCAATCTGCAAACTTTGCAGCTCTTTCTCAGCAATGCAAATTAGATCTTGCGCATCAGCTAACCGTCCAGTATGAAATGCAGTGGCAGTCTGTAACAAGTGGAGGCGAGCCAAAAGAAGAATTTCTGCACCAGCCTTTCCTTTCCTAAGTGTGGCAAGGCGCTCCATGTTCCGCCCATAGCTTCGACGAAGGTGCTCTTCACAGTCTGCCAGCCTTCTTTGTGCTTCGGGCAGTGCAGCTGCCTCACGCAGTAAAAGCTGACACCAGCAAATGTCCAAACAAAGGACAGCATGGTTATCAACCATAGACAATATGTCTGCACGACACTGTTGAAACTCATGATCAGCTTCTTGAAGTAAGCTGAGTGCTTGGCAATAGCCACTGTCAGAGGTGGCAGCAGACAGCACAGCACGGCCTTTTTGGTGAAGGGCTAAAGCCAGGGAGAGAGACTGACGTTCTTCTAGCGGTAGATCTAATGGCTTTCCATTTTGGTCACAGATCTCCAAATAACGCTGAGCATGCCTTCCTGATCCTTCATCTTTCCTCGCTGCTAAAGCTTCTGCTGCCTCTCGAACACGCAATACTTCTTGCCGCGATCGCCATTGCTGCTCTTGCCGCTGCTGGTCTGGAGATAAGAGAACAGCGACGACACTTCCGCTGCCAAATTTAACGCCTTCATCTCGGAGAATCCCATTATCCTCAAGCACTCTTCCACAGGCGATCAACTTAAAAGCAGACGGCTGGACATTTTCCTGTCCAGATATAATCTGTCTTAAGTAAGAGACAGGACGAAGAAGACTTGTACGAACTACAACGTCCTTTGGAGCCTCCGACTGGCCACGCATTGAAACAACAACATCTCCGAGCACCTCAATTTGAGGGCCACCACCTCTTTTTCTCGTCATAAACTTTTTGTAGGCATGCTCCCGAAGAGCATTCAATGTTTCCATTATCTCTTTCTGAGACGCTCCACAAACTTCCATGTAGCGCTCCACCAAAGCGTCCGGAATCTGTCCCAAACTACCATCTTCCTTTGTGTACGGAGCCGTCCAAAGAGCAATCCCCTCAGCAAGAAGAAGCTTCTTCACAGCGTCTCTCAAGGTAGAGGTGGTCATTAGAGTAAATGCAATGCAAAAACCGGTTAGCACAGTGGGATTATCAAGAAAGCAGTCAGGTTAGTGGCAAGTTGGATGATAATCTAACTATAATATTATAGGCTAGCAAACATACATAGAACTGCTGATTCTGATAAATCTATTTTTTGCTCAAGTCCAAATCGTCTCAGCGCTAGCAGGATACTAGTATCTTTTTTCGATGACGATCAGGCTAGGCCGAGCATTGATGTCTAATGTTGGTGACCGTTTGTCTTGTAGCTAGTCTGACCGTCGGATCATCGGCTGGACGTCTGACAATCATAATTGGCCAGTGACACGACGGTAGTTTTTGGATACGAGCGTCATAATTATAATATTATAAGCTCGAGCTCGCGTCATATATATAATTATATCAGCAGGACGGGTTGTCAAGACAACAAGGGCAGGCGAACACGTTGCGCGCGCAAAAAGCGAAACTGCATCGTAGACTACTAGAGACTAGTCTATCATAAACTTCATATACCTTATCATAAACGCTTGGTACTACCCTTGGTACTGAGATCGAGCGGCGGTTAGAACTGGCAACCAGTTCAACAAGATTGTTTTGTTCCAAGTTTCCTAGTACCCGATTTTCCTTACAGACCTGTTGATACGAGGCAAAACGCCGACTCTGGTCTTTCTTGTTTCACAATTTTCTGACTCGCTACTTTGTAAGTATCATGGTCTTCAGACTTTGCTCCAGTAGGCTTCTGACGCGTGCGTAATTTCCTGGTTGTCCATTGCAGCAGAGTTTCAACATGAGTTCAACTAGTCAAAAGCATCGGGACTTCGTTGCCGAACCAATGGGCGAAAAGCCTGTGACAGATCTGCCCGGTATCGGTCCAGTGTTAGGCGAACGCCTTGGTGACAAAGGGTTCGACAAGGCGTACGTTGTCTTCGGTCAGTTTTTAGTGCTGAAGAAGAATGAAGAGTTGTTTTTGGATTGGATTAAAACTACGTGCTCGGCCAATTCTAAGCAAGGAGGTGACTGTTACAACGCCTTAAACGAGTGGGCCAATGCCTTCTTGTAAAGACGTTACGAGATACTGCTCTCTGTTTGCAACCTTTTTTTTCGAGTTTTAGTAATAGTACCCTGTGCTGTGGCAAAGTGAGCTGAACACTGTGAAAGACTATCACTTCGGTTGGGATCTTCTTCCCTCCTCAAATATATACTTCCAATTTCTTTGTGGCTGTCGCCTTGATGCTCTCTCTTTCACACACGCACACACGCACACACACACACACACACACACACACACACACACACACACACACACACACACACACACACACACTCACGCACAGGTGTTTCCTCCATCTCTTTTTGTATTATATAACCTGACATGTCCGTTAAGAGACTGATCTCAACATCGGAGGACCGACATGCCAAAATAGCTTATGACTTTTATGTTAGTGAGTTTCTACAGACAAAACAGGCGAGGAAGGTCGATGATTTTTATGGCAGTAGACGTTTCGGCGTCCTACGCCATCGTCAGGACAGACTGATCAGAGGGACTTATGACTTCTAGTGTGTTTGGTGTTCGTAGATATTCCATCAAGTACAATCATTGATTTAAGGGGGACCCTACCCCTTAGAGCCAATTTTGCAGTTTCTCAAGATTCCTGAAAACTTTTGATGTCATCGCAATGGACAAGAGGTGAAACTTAAGCTCCTTTTGACTGGTTACCATGGCAATATGTTGGCAATGGAGAAAAACGAAAAAATTGACGATCTTTGGCTGAGTTTATCTCAATGTGGGATTCTCATATTGGAACATATTCTTGCTCATGTGTAGTTTGGTTATCACTCTAAAAAAGGTTGTTACAGAATTGTGAAATTCTGTCTCTTTGGAAAGATATGTCCAGTTACTTTTTCCAAAAAAGTTACAACTTCCAACTGCAATAACTAAGAAACTGAATGGAGACAAGGAAAACGTTGACAACCTTTCGTAGTAAGAGTTACAACAAGAATGTGTGGCAAGTTTCATGCAATTTGGTCTAATGGCTAGGGAGAAATACTTCTCCAAAGATGGCAAAAATAGACAGTTTTTTAAGGGGTAGGGTCCCCCCTCAAGACTTGGGGATACATGAAGTTGACATGATGCTGCAGAAGCATGGGAATGACATTGCTCTTGTTTGTTGCCTTCTTTGGTGATTGTCAATTGTAAATAAACAAAATTTCAGCCTCATTTAATTTTCAGCCTTTTTAGGCCCTACATTCAGAGGCCGAAATTTATTGATGTCGAAAATTTCCATCACCCCGCAAAGCTCCCACAATGCCACAATGAAGGGCCAAAAATAGAACAAGGCCAAAAAGTTCGCAGTGAGAAAAGGCTGAAATTTGTCAAGACTAAAATTTTGTTGATTTACAGCAACTCAAAAACCTTGGATTCGCCAATTCTAAAATCTAAACTGATCAATAAATGCCCAGTTGAAATTTATACAGGTTTAATTTTATTTGTGGGCTAACAGAACTGCTCATATGAGAAGAACTGTGTGTTAAAACTGGTAAATTCACCTATGTTCTGAAACAGTGACATCATGCTTTTTGCTTCATGAATATATGAGCTTTGTTGCAAAATAGTTGGTAGGCTGCTTTATGGGATGCTACTGCCATCAGGAGTACCGGAATGTTATGTCCATAAGCTGAGTCACATGTGCAAGCCGAAAAATAAATTTCTTTCATACACATAAGGCTGTTGCGTGTACAAGCCTGACTTCAAATCGCAACACATGCACTCTTCATGAGTCATACAATCATGACATCAGACTGTAGTACCGCATACCAGCAATGAAAAGATCATATGTCGTGTAAGCCTGTCTTGAATAGAAGCCTGCTTTCAGAATTGGCTTTAATTAAGCCTGGCTTTTGGACGCAATGTTGCGGTATGTGCATATAAGTGTATGGAAACTAATGGTGATATAGAATCACTCTATGTGTCTTGGTGCATTGTGCAAAGAAAGGAGCCTTTTATTGATTTTCCAGTAATTTGGCACAGCAGTTTAGCATTAATGCTCTCTCCAAGTACAATTTATTTTACAATAAGGATTTCCCTATGCTCCACCTAAATTTTGTTCATCAGTGTGCAGTTGTTTTTTTTTTTGTTTTCTATTGCTGCCTCATACTGAAATTTAATGCACCAATGCCTTTTTTTTGGCTTACTAGTACATGTATACTGTATAAATGACCATTACAGAGCACACTACCAAAGTAAAGGACAACTGTGTGATGCATGTGCAGTTCCTCCAGGATCATGTTTCACCGGTAGCACTGCAGATTGTAGCCCCTCTAAGTATCAAATTATTATCACTGATGCATGTAGACGTACAGTACATGTATAATTGTACATTACAACCTTGGTCTACACAGCATACTGTGGTGTTCTCTCAATAATGACAAATTTTCATGACTTACAAATCCGCTGTTTTCACTAATTTGCAATGGAACTTTTGGTTAATAGGCCCCGTTTCACACCGTTACATTATCAACATTTCACACTTCCTTTCAACGATGGCTTGGGGGCTTGCCATGGTTTGGCAAAAAAAAAAGAAAAACAATTTTATTTTTACAGTGCAACATTCCTTATACAGTCATCGACACAATCACAGCTTTGAAAAAAATTCAAAAAATCCAGCCTTTCACGGCTCACTGCGATTTTTCAGCTTTGTTTTATTTGACTCATCACGTTAAATATTGCTGCAGTTTTACATGTGGAGCAGAAATTTTCAACTTTGATAAATTTTGGGCCTCTGGACCTAGAGCTAAAAAATAACTGATAATGAAACAAGGAGAACATTTTTGTTGATTTCATTATGAGGGAAAGGGTATTGAAAAAATAACGCAAAACTAGACCAGTACTTGGAAATGCCTGAATGGTTGTAAAGTTGACAACACCCTGAAAAGAAAGGTATGTTCAAGCAACAAAGGTATATTCAAGCAACAAGCAGTTGGTAAGCATCTAAAAGTAAGCTTAGTCATGGAACTGCAAATGGACTCGAGTCAGTCACTGTCCTCAGAAACTTGAACATACACTACATAAAAATAATTGCAACATGACTTAAAATATGACACCACACGTGGTTCAACAACAGAAGAAGCTCTTGTTTTGGTTTATGCCCCAAAATTCTAAAGGAGAACATAGAAAAAGATTGTATTGAAGTCAAGAAGAGATCATTAACTAATAGGACTGTGGATCAGTTTTGACAAAACACCCATAAAAAGAGGCAAGACGGAGAAGTCCACCACTGAACAGGACAAAAACAATGAACACACTATTTACATGGGACTGCTGTACAGTGCTAAAAACATATGTACACAAGAAAATAGATCTGCAAGGTGCTTTGCAAGCTAATCTTGAAAACGAATGCTATATCGTCCTCTCTGTAGCTGTGAAATGTACAATTTTGTCTTGCTTCCGTCCTGTCGGCGGACCCACACCTTAATAGGGACATACAAATTTACTATGTTCAGAAAACTTAACATTTCTTCAAAAGTGAAATCGCAAATATTTTTGTGGCAAAGCAACAGATTACCAAGAAAATTCAGAACTAACACTCTTGATTGCTGTTTAAGCCTAGGGCAAGGAATGTAATGCACTTCTGCTGGAAGGATCTGAGTAGCACTGGGTAACCCTTTTTTCATGCTGCCTTTGCCAAAACCCTGCACACTGCATCTAATAATAAAAGAGAAGTTGCAGAACTTGAGCACGAGTATGAGTTCACCTGCACACTTTTTGCAGGATATAGCACCTCCCCCCTTTCCCTGTCTGGTTTCCCTTTCATGAATAAGGAGTGCCTTGCTCGTAAACCATAAAAATGAGATAGGACAGAGGCATGAGTGTTTCAGTTTCTTTCTCCTTCACTGCTGATGGTCTTTTCACCAGCTACGACGTCTGAAAGGCAGCCTGGACAAAAATCTGACATAAAGAATCTGAGAGACTGGAATGACCTAAGCCTTCAAGTCACCGAGTCTGACTGACCGGTGGAGATGAATCCTTTTACCAGTCAGTTCCTCGTCCATGCCAGCAAGGAAATTCAGTGAATGCAGGCAAAGAAAAGGCATTATAGGAAACAGATGCTTCAACCATTCATGTAGTAGTAATTCCTCTTTCCCAACCAACACAAGAGCGTTTCTAACTTCTGCCAATACAATACAACTGGCATATGTCGCAAATGAGCACCGTATGTGAATTGTTCATGAAGACTTCCATTGAAGACATCTTCCTATACTGGTGCTACCGAACTGATTTGTGTAAGAGTGGAAAGGGTTAGTTATGATGTCATTGTGATCACTTCACGAGTTTTGTAACTTCTCTTAGCCTTTGGAAGTTTCATTCTTTAGTACATTGCTCCTTGCGCTAAAGATGGTTATTAATCAAAAGCTTTCTGGCTTGAATGTTGACCCAATAAAAGTAACAGAACCTGCTGAAATGAATATATACAGATGGAGATCCATTTCAGGTTGTGAATTCAGTTAGTAATTAAACTAATAATGCACAGGAGCACTGTAAAACTTGTTATGGTGCAACTGCAGGAAGCTTCTTTTGCAAAATAAAAAAGGTCACAAGGCAGCAGGTAAGGAAATGTGTGAAAATGTACAGTAAAATTTAAACCCAAAACTACAATACACACCTCCCCACTGTTGATTGCTGTTATAGTTGCCCTGGAAAACAAGTGCAAAGGCAGAACAAACACACACAAACAATAAAAATCAAATAATAGCCTTCTGAACAGGGTGACACTACAATACACATGCATCAGCAACAAATACTAAGCAAAGTCCAAAACAAAAAAAACAAACAAATAAAACAAGTTGAACAAGGAATGCCAGATAGTCCTTAGTAGGCTAATGTCTTTAAAAGGCTTTCCTTGTGAAGGTGGAGGGAAGGTAGCTGAGAAGTTAGGTAAGACCAACTGCAACCTTGTCAACGAGAAAAGTAAAGATCAAGCTGTCTCAGAATTCAACCAGGTGAAGCACAAGAAGAGTGTTCCAGTTAGTGGTAGTTGAGAAAAGACTTGAGTTTATGACTGGAGGAGCAGCGAGGAAGAGTGACAGATTGAGTGTTACAAAAAGAGTGCATGGTTTAGTAAGTACCAGAACTTGTTCATTATCCTCTGCTGTAGCTGATAACCAGACCAATGTTAAACTCTACTTCTGCCTGTATATATTTTTCCTTGAATCCCTAAGGGTGCATTTTACCATAGCTCCATTGACAGAAACTTGTTTACTTGGAATTTATGTTATGCTATGATCAGGTAACCAGACAACAACAAGCTTACATCTGTGGCCCATCTGTTTTATTATCCACAACGACCTTTGAACCACGCAAAAACCTGTACACAGCGAATGGATATCGATTGAGCTTAAGGACATCCGGGCTCTTTACTTGGTGAATTAAGAATCAGAGGGCAAAGAACCTCCACACAGTAAGCTGAACACAAAAACATGTATTGTCCTATATGAAATTACAAGCTACGCAACCTTAAGATGCCTTGAATGCTATTTATCTCTGGAAAAACAATGGAAATTGCAAACACTTTGTCTAAGAATTTTGTTAAACCCCTTTGCTTTGTACTTTGCTAGAGTAAGAAACAGTCTTCCTGCTTTTTATTAACATTGCTTGTATTATAAAGTACCCTAAATAAAGCACATTGAGACAATGCTGAATGCAGCACTGCACTCACCACGTTCCTTGATAACATAGTTTACCGTCCTCACATCTTGCCACAAAGGACTGACTTGATGAGTTGTTCTGACTGTTAGCTATAATGCAAGTCAGCAAAATTATTCATTTAAGGGTGGTTCTACCCCTTGAATGTGCTGGCACAACCATTTTTGAGTTATTACTGAAAAGCACTTCCTTCAAACCATCTCTAACAGGTGGCAGTGTCAAAAGTTAAAAATATTGCCTGGCTGTCGGTTTTCTTGCATGTCTGATAAAGCTGCAATATGCCTGCACAAAGCCTTTTGTAGCCTTCAGCCTTTGGCGCCCCTGGAAATTTGAGATCTTATTTAGCTGAATCAGCTGAAACCTGCTTAGGGTAGTGATCTACCTAGGGAACTTGCAAAGTCAGAGTACTTGCCTTCTCAGCAGAGCTTATGGCTGGGCAGAAACGGGCAATTTTTTGATGCGAGGGCTGCGTCAAAACTGCGTATTTATATCCTCCGGCTGCATGGCAGGATATTTAAATGCTGTTTTCTTGAAACAGAGTTTCATCAACTTCAACTCATTGTAGTTCAGCCGTTTCTTGCCCAATCAACTTCAAATTTTCTACAGAGCTTCTCTGACCATTGAACTCAAAAACAGTACTACAAAAAGTTCTTTTTCCACCTCCTTCCTAAGTCATAGCAAAGACATGCAGCCAAGGTAGGGTAAAAGTGATGAAATTCTTAAAGTAGCTGATTCTACAAGTTTAACTTGGAAATTTGGCAAACTGTAGTACTGTATTGTTAACCCCCCTAGACAGAAGCCACAGTAAAAAATTAGGCTGATATCTTGCACATCAAAGACACAGTAACGAGTTGAAGTTTTTGTCTGCCATTTTTCTTTTGCCCATATCTTGGTCACAATCAATGTTATCACACAGTGCAGTTTTCAGCTTTCACTTTTTTTCAGCCAAGGTCTTTCAACCAGTATCCAACATTACAACTATTTCCATCTGGTTGCTAAAATCAGCTGAGGGATAGAACCACCCGTAAAAGAGAATTCTTTTCAGAGATAAACAAATCACACACCCACACACCCCCATACACACATACTGTCTGTTAGTATGTTCCCACACACCTCATAATGCAGTGGGCAAGTATCACAGATTGAGGAAAGTTGTAAGTGTAGAGCTGTCATGACTTTCTAAACAGCACCCTTATCTCCTTTGCTTTGTTCCAGAACAGTCTTGCCAATGATTTTTTCACTCACAGGCAAACAGCTGCCTTTGCTGGGCTGCACCACTGCATAATCTAAAGTGTGCTCCTGTCCAAGAACCACGAGCATTTTGTATCAGTATGGTACCCCAATGACAATAGTGCTTCCCATACTGAACTATTTCCGGACAAAGAACACATTTACTGGCAAGCAATCACTAGTTTACATTTGTACACTGCAATCTCTCCTCAACATGACAAGGATTGTAATACCAGTAAAGTAACTCCGGACCAAAGTAGCTGTGAAAATGCTTTTTATATTCAACTTCCATAAAAATATGCTGCCACTGAATACAAACTCACTGTCATTACTCGTGTCATCTGACAACGGCTGTACCCGAAGACGTGCCTGATGAATCAAACACACACAAACAAAAAGAAAGACTTCCAGAATGAGGCTTTCCAGTTTGGTAACTCCAAGGATACTATCCCTCAGTGCCCTAAGTCTCACTGTGTCCACAGTCAGGTCCACCGGAGGTGAAAGGGCACAGCTGAAAGGATAAAAGAGAGCAAAATACCAACTCTGACAAGGCAGAACACCACAGAGAATACCACATGGGTATTGGAGACAGAAATGTCACAACATTTACGCCGGCCTCTTTGTCGCCTCTTTTCAAATGGATGTACCAAGTGCTTCTTTCACAAAGTTTTCCCAGGCTGATAGTTGACCTTGTATAGTATTTAAAGGGACACCTAAGTGTACCAACTCCTACAAAGGGATAGCTCACCCGTCGTATAGTTGCCCAGTCTTCAATAATGTCCATCTCCGGGAGCATGTAAATGATAACTGGTCGTATACAAGCAGTCAAGGAAAGTATCAGCAGTGGCTAATATGTGGAAGAAATTGCTGACTATTGGTTTTACATCACTGAATATACAAAAATCATGTCAAAATGCCATTGTTTCAACAAGAAATTCACTTGCATAAACCTTGGCAAAAAAAAAACAAACAACTGCCCTAGAGCTGTCAAAGCAATTGAAACAGGTTCAACATACAGGAATGAATTTTTTGCAGACACAAATCAATTGGGAAGCAGAGACAGAGGCAGAGAGGGGGAGAGAGAGAGAGAGAGAGAGAGAGAGAGGAGAGGAGAGAGAGAGTGAGTGAATTATCAACAACAAAATTGTCACACAGGATGAAAAGGATATCATTGACAGTCACGGGCTTTCGTCGCCCATTGAGATCACCCTTACGAGGCCGCTTTTGTGGCCGTCGTTCATTTAGCAATCCTGCAAAAGGCACAGCACCAAGAAACAGAATACATATTTGTATCTGATCCACTTACGTACTTGACATGGGAGGTTTGTTTTACATCTCTCCCCATAACAAGACTGATGTATGCTCTATACCATGCCTAATAGTCTGGCTGTAATTCATTTCCTGATCAAAGGAATTTTGAAATCAAAGGAATGAGGGTTTACCTTCTGAAAACTCAAGATTTTGCCTGTCTTCTTCTGCACGTTGTAACTTGTCTTGAAGATCAGCCATCATTGAGTCCATCAAGGCTTGCCGCTCACTCTAGAAGGTCGAACAAACACACAATAAGAGAGATAGTCTGCTATGCTCAAGATGGTTAGACTACCTGATCAATTTAAGGCCAGCGGTGGGTGATCTTACACTGACATTTCAGGTCTTTTTTTATTTTCTCTGTCAACATGAAGCAGTCTATGAAGGAAAGAGGTATGGAGCTCAGCATTTGATTCTGTTGAGCACTTTGCCCCAAATTAGAGAAAATCAACTGGTACATGTATGATGCCGCATGGCGCTGGCAATCTTTGGAAGCCTGTTTCTCAGCTCCCTTTCGGAGAAAAACTTCGTAATTCCCTTAAGCTCCAGTTTTTTCATATCCCAGCTGATTTCCTTTGGGATTTTTTGTTCTCTTCCTAATTAAAATGCCTACAAAACCTTACTACAGAATTTGAAATGTTATCTGTGAGAATAATGA
>JAOWAW010042235.1:8381-29046 GCA_028565695.1 Nicola tetela | reverse complement strand
GCATGTGCAAAACACAGCACATCAATCTGTTCCATATTTATATCCCACAGTGACTGTGCTATTGCTGGACTAAGATTATTGTGTAGAGTCACGAAGGCCCTTCTAGCCTTGTATAACAACTTTACTTTGTTGCCACTCCTTCTTGAATAATTACAGATCTCACTGATGATCAGGCATTTACTGGAGATTGACTTGAAACTGATGTAGAGCCAGTGGGCCTGGAAGCAGTAGTGAGCCTCTCACACAACATGCCCAACACAGGTTACAGCTGAGGAAACAGCGGTGTGAAGCCAGTAGGCCTGGAAGCAATAGTGAGCCCATCAGATGGCAACACGGGTTGCAGCTGAGGAAACAGCAATGTGGAGTCAGTAGACCTGGAAGCAATAGTAAGCCCATCAGACGGCAACACGGGTTGCAGCTGAGGAAACGGTGGTGGGGAACCAGTAGGCCTGAAAGAAGGAAGCCCATAAGATGGCAGCACAGGCTATGGCTGAGGAAATGGATCCATTGTCAAGGTTGAGGGCACTACCAGACTGTGTTCAATAGTTTGATGCTTCGCCTGATTTTGGTCTAGCCGTGATGGAGACTACATTGTCTTTGCAGACCCAGTAGGACTAAATAAGCAAACACGCTTGTGATTTGCAGCAGAGTCTTTTGGCCATCAAGCACTGATGCCAACTTGCCATCCATGCTGCTTGGCCACCACCCAGGACTGTTTTGCGTCATGATAACCATCTCGCAGAACCATCTTTGTACCTGGCATAGATGACGTAGTGTATGCATTCCACATCGTGCATCATGAGCCGATGCCATTTCTGCCTTAGCTTGAAGCTGATGTGTGGGATTCACTATGATTGATAGAGTGTACATATACACACTAGATCTGGAGAGTAAATTGAATAAGGCTAGAGTGGGAGTTTGGCCAATCATTTGGTTCCTAGAATTTCGGATGTCAAACAGTACTTGTTGTAGACACCTGTGAAATGGCAGGTGTGACTTTAAACCTGCCAACCATTCTCACACAACTCAATGGAAGCGTTCAGCAATACCATTGCAGTGAGGATATCGTGGGCTGGACTGGAGGTGTTCAATGTCAAGGTATTTAAGAAAGATGAGCTATCTAGGCTAGCAAACTGGGAGCTATTGCCCAATACCAATTTGGATGGCCACCCAAATTGAGCAAAAACATCCATCAGGAGGCCAATCACAACTATCAACGATTTGACGGTAAAACCAGCAGCTCTGGATACTGCAAACAACAGTCAACAATACCTAGCAGATGATGGCGCTCAATTGTAACCAAATCAAAAGCTAGTTTCTCCCACACTTCTTTAATGTCTGTTAGCAAGAGCTCCTGATGTGCAGTGGTCCAACTGTTTTCACCAACAAACCAAGCAGCGCTCAGCAGAAAGTGTAGCATCCTTAAAGGCCAGGCTACTCTGTGATGTAGATTCTCATGAAAACGTTTTGCCCTGCTGCTGATGGTTTTCATGCGCCATTACCGTCACTTTGTGTAGAGATGATCAGCTTGCTGTACTCTAATTTTGGACCTATGCCCTGCGATGATGAGGTGAGTACTCCTTGTCTAACACGGTGGAGAGTAGGATCATCCTGAATAGCTCGTTCAATGTCTTCCAGGCTGATTGGACTTTCTTCCAGTAGGAGACTTACAAACTCCGATGTGAGGCGAGATTCCACTGCTGAACCTTATGAAGTTCTCAATGATGCTCGGGCAGAGCATCCACACAAGCAAACTATGCACCTTGCACATGTGTGAGTTTGTTGTTGCATGGCATTAGTGCCACCAGCCACCACTGCTGACGACGAAGAACGTTGTCAAACGGCTTGCTCGCTATAGTGACCAAAGGCTCATCAATTGAGTCATCATCAGTCCGGACTTCAACACGCCTGCCCAAGATATACTGGCGAACTTTCGTTAAGGTGAATGCCCAGCATCTCTCGCTCTAGCTGCGCATATTGTGATTCCACATCTGTTAGGGAAGGACTAGCACAAACCACTGGCGCCCGTTGGCCAGACGAATCTCTCTAATAAAGTATCTCACAAAGGCCCAGCGGTGAGGCATCACTGTTGATAACTAAGAGCACCAGCAATTTCTCTTTGTGTAGCCACAAAAGCATGCTGTAGAGTGGAATCAGCCAGGCGTACGAATGGGAGCAGTTTAGCTAACTGGCAAAGCGGCCCCATAATCTGTGACAACCGTGGGGTGACCTTGGCTAGCTAAAAATAGAACCCCATGTATCTCAGTAAGAGACTGTGGGACCGACATCTCAGCGATGGCCTGCAGCTTGCCTGTGTTTGGAGGGACACTATTTGATGTGAAGCAGTTGCCCATGTACTGCGCCTTGCTCTGTCAAATCTGACATTTCTACCAGTTGAATTGAAAGTTTACTGAGCATAAGCGTTCCAGGATTGCTTTCAGACGTTCATCATGCTCATGGTGTCTCTGTCAAAGACAAGGATATCATCAATATAGACAATCACACCAGGAAGCTCTGTGAGAATCTTAATTCTGGACTACTCGTTGAAAGATCTCTGGCGCACAAGCTATGGCAAATGGCAAACGCTTGATGCTGTACCAGCCATTATGAACAGTAAATGTGGTGACCGGACTCACACCTTGTCTAGAAGGATCTAGTGAAAGCCAGACTTGGTACCCAGCACTAAGAAAACGTTGGTCCCTCCTAACAGAGCTGCAATTTCCTCAACCGTTGGCAGCGTGTGGCACTCGCTAATCACATGCTTGCTTAGCTGGTGATAATCTACACACAAGCGCATAGTACCATTTGACTTGTGCAGAGGCAGAATTGGCACATGCCTCCTTGACCAGTTTGATGGTATCCGCATTCATGATGCTAATTAATGATTGCTTCAATTTCTTCTCAATCTTCGCCCAAGAAGAAAATAGAGGACGGCGGGAAGGTTGAGCAATCGGAATAACTTCTGGTTGGACACTAATATAATTCCTCTTCACTGGTTCTGTTTCCGACGTGTATGTACCAGCAAGTCCAACTCCTTGATTACATCCTACCCAAACAATATCTTTAGACCTCCCTTGGGGAGTCATCTCTCCTCATCTCTGCCAAGGAAACACTACGCAGAAAACAGGCTCCGCCATCACCGTCTTCGCGCTCCTCCATATTCTGTACAAGTCCATTGCCGAACAACGACAAGGCGTGCTGGTTAAGTGCCTTGAACTTTTGCTTCGGAGGGGAGTCCACTTTGCTCTGGCGCATCACAAAATGACTAAGAACATGTCCCAACGTGAACTAAGGAAGCAAACAGGGGCCGGAAGAATCTCTAAGCCACTGCCAAGCTACAGTGCCCGAAGAAAATGCCTACGCAATGCGAGTAGCCTCTACCGATATGGGGTGCTGGTTTTTGCGGGCCGGGGGATTGCCCACTGGAAGATGTATCAGGCGCAGTCTTGCATACCTTCGCGGAGAAGTATAGTACTTCTATAGAAAGCTAACTCATCCTCTTCGTTTTCCTCGAAGTGATTTCGCAGCGCATCAACGAGTTCCTTTTTCCGTTCCTTCACTTTCAATTTCCGCGTTCTGCAAAGCCGCTGCAGCTCTGACACACACACAATTTCTAATGAAAATTTCTTAGCAGAATTCGAACTCACTTTGAGCGCTAAGACGAATAAGGAAGGTTTCCAACGCAGTGAACATCCTCGTCCTTCTTCTTTGCCACTGTGACGATCACCTCTTTGCGGCAACTGTACTAAATCTAGTTGCAACACTTGTCGCAATGCAAACATGACCCCTAACGCCATTTTTTTATGATGTCAAATTTGATGATCGTCACCGATGCAAAGGCCCCATTACTAGTAACAGGTGAAAGTCATACCTGTACTACGAGAATTGACGTTTATTTAGAATTATGCTAGGCACGAGGTTCCGGTCGACATCGCCGCTGTTGTTGACAATAGGCCGAAACTGCTCGGAGGTTTCTCTTCAAAGTGAACTAGATAGACCTTTCAACATCGCGAGCTTGAAATAGTATCCTCGGAGCTACATAGAACGTCTTTCAGAAACGAAATAGGAACTTATGGAGGGGCAAGGGAGACGCTATTCTGGGTTGTTACTTCCTCCATAGGCCTGCCGTCGTGAAGAATACAGTCTTCAGAGATTTTTCATAGCCACGCTGCTGTACTAATGAGCTTATATTAGTTAGAATGCTATATCGCGTCTTAGAAGACGGTAATTTCGGAAAGCTTAGTCCAGGCCGCTCCTAGACTCTTCACGCGGCCTGTCAACAGGTCAAGAGCTCATGGTTCTTTGAATAGGCCGATAACAACACTCCCTTCTTTCCTGTCGAATAAAATTTTCCCCACTGCTACAGGGGAAGTGTGCCTGAGCAAGCGGTCGCTCAACTGGTGAGGAACATGATTTCCACCGAGCAGTTTGGCACTGCATTTCTACGTACTCGTCGATCTTTTCTGGACTTCAGCTGGTATTCTTGAGTGGAGTCCACTTTACCGCTCACGGCAAGAACAGCGGATCTAATTAGAAGGAGGACAGGACAGGAAAAAAAGCACCCTGAAAGTGCTTGGCTAACCTTGATACCGAGCCCTTCATCTGTATGTCGACTGCTGCCAACTGCCTCCGTGACTCCCGGGTTTCAAACTAACGTGAAAGGCATGGAGATGGAAGGCACCCTATGGCGCTAGGAGATGTATTTCGCTGTTTATTCTTATATGGGCACACAGCGAGATCATGACAGAGCATGCCGTGGAAGGCATAACCATAGGGGTTCTAACAAGACCTGGAAAAAAAATTAATGAGAAAGAACAGAGTTGCAAGCTAACACTATGTTCCATA
The DNA here is from genome assembly GCA_028565695.1 of Nicola tetela. Classification (NCBI taxonomy): domain Eukaryota; kingdom Metazoa; phylum Porifera; class Calcarea; order Clathrinida; family Clathrinidae; genus Nicola; species Nicola tetela. The sequence continues at coordinate 24,201 of JAOWAW010042235.1, read as the reverse complement.
CTAGGACAAACCAAGACGTGCCCCGAACCTCGCTCCCAGACAATAATTCTGAATAAGGTCTATTTGAAGCAACATCACATTCGCCAAACCGAAAGCTTCCACACATCATTGTTATACGCCCGCAAGATTCGGTCACGTTTGTGAGCAGGTCGAGCTATGTTACTTGTAAGAATGGTATGCGAGGCTCTGTTGTCTAGCAGGCCGATTGTTCACGTGCAAGGTAGTTGTGAATAGTCCAGATGCGTTACCAATGGCATAGAGAGACTCTTCTATGGATGATTGGTTATCGTACATAAAATGAGGCTGGTCTACACTGTCTCCTCCAGTGGCCATATGCACTTGAGTTCGTGTGGACAGGCAAACGTGCCTCTATGCAAAGCGACCTTCGAGTGCCTCCGACACTGTGAATGCACAGCAGTGCAGTGCTTGCCCTTGAAGTACCCCCGCTAAAATAGTTGCAGCCTGCAATTTGCCAGACCTTCCGGATCCGCTGCTACTGCCTAGTGACTGCCGGGCCTTCCGCTGATCGCCAATTACTGCGACACTTCTCGCCCGGAGAGCAACGCATGATTTAGAAATAATCAACAAACCGACATTGAGGCTCCCAAAGTGACCGCTGTCGTCACCGCGTCCGCCAAATTCACTGATCGCAACTGCATGAGAAGCTCCTTGGGAATTTCAGATGGCAACAAACCTTTTTTTAATTGGTTCCGAATTTGGCCATTTCCTACAAAATCTATGGTTGTTGAAGCAAAAACGCACGTCCCGGCTTTCTCTCGAAGGCAAGCGACGAATGACTTAACTGACTCGCGCTGGGTCGTTAGCATAAATTGGCACCGTTCTGCCGTGGCATTCCGACACCGAAGGGAGAAAGTACGCCACGAAAGCATCCTTGAGAGCTTTGTATGTATCACCCTTTACATTTTTTTAAGATTCGCCTAATAGACAAACCAGAAAAGGCATTTCTCGAGCTCGGTTCTCCTCGGCTACAATGACGTTGCAAATAGCCAAATAATCTTCTAGGTTTTCTAGCCAGAGCTCGAAGTCGGCGCTTGCATTCCCAATTTCCCACCATAGTCAAGTACGAACTCCTTTGGAGGTCTTCCTTTCGACATGCTCGAATGATTCTGTTCCCTGCGCCAATGTAAAAATCCTCTGTAAATTCATAAAGGTGTGAAGTCATCACAGTCTGAGCTACCCAATACACTCCATCACCAAAACAGTTTTTACAAATTCCACTCACCTTGAGAAACCATTGTTTTTGTTGTCGTTGTTGGCCTCACAGGCGTAGGAGATCTAGAAGCAGTCGAAGGTGCCGAATTTGTCACATTAACGGTTGTTATGTTGATATAACTTGTCATTGTCAGGATTTGTTCAGTGGAGGGTGCAGCTGTTGAGAATTTAGACCAGAAAGTGAAAGATGACAGTGTAAGGAAGCTCCTTTAATATAAAATGTCCCCTGGACTGGAATTTTCCCCCAAAATCAACATTTTCGTTTATACTTTTCCCATTTGTAGTACAATATTATTGGGCAGACTAACAGGAAGAACTCAATAAAGTGACATACTGCAAATGTTCTCTTCAATGTGGGCATTGTTCAACCTCTGGCAAATTGTAAAAACTTGATAATGGGTCCAACCTGCGATGTTTCCTTTGATAATAGACACGTAAAGGAAAATGCAGCTTTAACTTATAATCAGACATTGTTGTCATAGCTTGATGCATGGAAGAGGTCAGTCAGAAATGTGGCTAAAAAGAAAACAAAGAATATTGAAAGGAAGTAAGGCATTTGTTTACTTGGAAGAGTTTGAATTCAAAAGAAGACTGCAGGGAGGATCATCAGTGGTGCAAGAACACAGGCTCAGAGGGAGCTGGAGTAGAGGGAGTGCGTAGCCATGACAGCACATCAGCAACTTGGAAAGAACGATAAAATTAATTGAGAGAGAAAGTTTGAGAGAAAAAAAGCAAATTTTTGGCAAACATGCCAGAATTTGACCATCAAAAACGGTCTCTTCAAACTGAATTATTTGTTGAATTGGGAAGACTAGATTTGAAGAAGCAAAATAACTTGAAGCGGTAGATTGCAGAACACGAGCAGCTTTACAATGCAATCAGTGGCTAATCACTCTCACAAAGTACTAGTACATGAATTCTCGCTTGTGGCTTCCCCAAGGAATACACCTGTCTGGGCCATTGAAATAATGTGCAGAGATATTTGATTTTATCTCAACAATGGGTGAACCAAATTATCCGAAATTTTGGCACACTGGCTCCTTGCCATGTTTGCTACAAAGCAATGTCACATTTTTTTCAAAATTCTTTTTCCTTGGTGGAATAATAAAAGAAATCGAGATTTTTACATGGATAAAAATGAATAAAAATTTTTGGAAACACTATTTTTCCCGTATGACCTAATTTTGAGAATTACTAGACCGGTTTATTACCACTTTAATTCAATATTATACACAAAAAGCTTGGTCCAACTTTCATAATTCGACTGTACTCGTACGGCATTTACCTTGGGTGTTAACCGGTTGTAATGACTGCAGTGTGCGTGAAGGTGCTGGTGTTCCGAATCTCATCGTCGACAGCGTTACTTGATGCCGGGGAGGTGATGTACTGGATGGCATTAGCCGAGTTGGTAACATGTAGGTGTGGACGTTTACTTCCAAGGTAACGACCGCTGTATAGTGAAGGACAGAAGGGAACATTTCAGATCATTGTATTATCGTAACAACTGAGCTGCATCTCATGAATTGCAGCTTGTCATCTGTATCCTTGTAACAGCATGCAGGAAGTGGACTGACCTGATTGTCGCATGCACACACACACGCACACACACACACACACACACACACATACACACACGCGCGCGCGCACACACACACACACGCGCGCGCGCACACACACACGCGCGCGCACACACACACGCGCGCGCGCACACACACGCGCGCGCGCACACACACGCGCGCGCGCACACACACGCGCGCGCGCACACACACACACACGCACACACACACGCACACATGCACACACACGCACACACACGCACACACACACACACACACACACGCACACACACACACACACATCCAATCACCAGCATTCAATCAAATCTTTTGAGAAAGTCTCTCCCGTTTAATTTCTCTTTAAGACACATCCACCCTAATCATGCTCTTCCTCATATCATTATTCCCTCTAGCATACCGAAAAAATCCTTAGAACACATCTTCAAGTCTTGTATCTCAGAGATTCTTCACTGTAAACGGATCTACTATAAACATGTAGACTTGAGCTGAAACAAGTGCTGTATTATGAGAGTTATTAGCATGCATTTCCCAGTGTTTAGGTGCACATATGACCTCTGGCCACAGCTCGCAAATAGTACAAGTAGTGTTGATATATCAGCCATGCAGCAGAAACTGAAATGAAAAAGTTATTACCAGCACATGGTAAAGGGGTTGCTATCTCTGTGCACGTGGACAGCAATTCCGGCAGGGTGTTGCAACATTGAAACATCAGGGCCTCATGATTCTGTCGATATCCTCTGCGTTTGGAGGAGCATGCAGGGTGTTTTCATCAAAGCAGGTCGGCTTGTCGGTATCATGCGTCGTCTGTTCTTGTCTCTAACATGCAATTGAGGGTATGTCATCCTTTTACAAACTTTCAGTCACGTGCATCCTGGCAGTGAGAACATGACCAGTGCTTGACCAGTGCAATATAACACAGGGTCAACAGTACTGACCAGAGGTATTACAACAACAGGCCAAGGCGGCCACGTTTGCTCTCAGACTTAGGCTTTATCAGTCACAAAATCATCGTGACATACTTCAAAATATACATTCATTATCCATTGTTCTATCCCTGACCCAACCTACAATTGGCTTGGCTTTAGGTTTGCTACAGGAGACTATCTGCCACGCATCCTGAGTGTGCAGCATTCCCACCACAAACACAAACACACACAGACACGTACAGACACACAGACACACACGAGCACACATACACGCACACGCACACACACACGCACGCACACACGCACACACACACACACACACACGAGCACGCACGCGCACACACAGGCTGTACAAACCCCCCACACAAACAAGGTCCATATACAACATACACACACAAATGTACACACATGTGAGCATGCGCGCACACAGGCTGTACAAAACACCACAGACAAATAAGGTGCATTTAACAACATACACATACACACAAAACCACAGAACACATACACAGCAACCTCCTCCTCGGGTGTATTGCAACCGCAAACCCTTTTGCTTACAGAAGAAGAAAAAGGGAAGAAAAATTAATAGAAGAGAACGATGTATCACGTGACTTGAAGAGGAATTTCTGGTATGTAGATCTATGTATTAGTCTTAAATTCTATTGTACAAGCTGCATTACTAGAAATCCATCTGACTTCATCAGTCAATGACTGATGTTGATACGGCCCGGAAGAAGAGCCACAAAGGGTTTTTTGTGACCGGTGCAAAAAAGAACTCGGCTTCCTTTTGATTTCCATTACACGTCATTAATACCTAGTCAGGATCTCTGAGATTCAACATGACGTGGACTACACATAATATCGTGTTCAGTTAACACTGTAACTACCAGGGGATGTTTAGGCTGCAGTTGACTGTTACATTATCTTCAGTTACACACATCAATTGACTGTGGGTCTTATAATGGTACCTGTTGGCATGACGGGGTCCGGGGATGAAGGCGTTTCTTCGCTTTGACTCGTTGATTTGGATGACACAACCGCTTTCAATGATGAAGAGACAGTGGAGCTTGCCGGAGCGAAGGCTGTACTAGTTGGCGTCAGTGGTGGTAGCGCTGGTGGTGTAAGCGAGGAAGCTGATTGAGGTGATGTTGATATGATTGTTGGAGTGATCATCACAGGTGGCTGTAGAGTAATCACAGGGGTTCCTGCTTGACAGGGGAGAAGAGGAAGAGTGGAAAACTGAAGTTCATCGTTTGATTGAAAATGGAGGAAGGATTCAGTCTTGTACTGATAGGAAGTTTTTCATCGACTCGCATTAGTGAGAGGATTTTGTGAAGATTACCCCGCCCCTGGTCGCCATGTGCAGAGCATTTTTTATTACGTAAGCTGTGGTTGCTCACATAATATTACTCTGTTAGCACGGTTTCATAATATAATCACTCAGAGATGCACCCAATTCCTCCTCCAGTATCAATTATACTAGGGCTACTAGTTTTGAGAACAGGGGATTGCAGGCATGAAATGACTGTCAGGTTGGAACATTGAGTTCCTCGGCTTTCATTGGCTTAGACAGTGGTCAGGAAAAAAATGTGGCGTAAAGAGGAAGGTCAGAATCTTATAATTACCATATTTAACAATACTTTTTCTCGCCTTTTGTTTGCCACAGTGACAGCAACGATAACAGTGAGATTTCGGCAAGCCGGGTTCATGATCGGTGATTAATGAACTGGAAATGTTACGTGCGTTTCAAATGGTCAAAACAAAACCCTTCACATGATGTACAACAAACCCTAGAGAGACCGGAGTACAGCCCCGGGAAGGATAATTCGCCTGGCAAGATATCGCTCAGCCACACACCACGCCTAAAAAAGAAAAAAATGAGTATACTACATGATCTCCGTACGCTTGAGTATATCATGCGACCTTATACCCACAGAATGCACAATCTTCTCAGATAGAGCACCTGCCTACGTATATACACCGCACGCTTATACGTAGGATTTCGGATATACGATGCGTCCGGTTATGTATTGCAATGGTGTGTGTGTGTGTGCTTGGTTTAGAGTTATCGGGCATACCTAGACTCATTTATTGTATCAGAGAGTAGCAGTCTTCCACTACAGGCTGCCGCTTATGAGCCAATACTGGTGCAAAGCCGTTTTTACCACTTATGGTTTGAAAAGTTGTCGTGAGGTCATTTCACCTTCCCACAATTGCTTTTGACTAGGAGGTGCACGCATTCGTAAAATATCAGTAACTAAAGACAAAAGAAATTTTAACCAATCAATTTCCCATTTTTGCGTCGGATTTATTATAATGGCGTTCGAGTGCGCAGCGGACTGAAATCTGCGGCGGTAATGAGCCAATTCTTGGTTGCGATTCTCCGATAAGCTTACGAATTGTCTCCTTACGAAAATAAATTCTGTTCAACGCAGCGAACAAGGGCAAATGTTGTCCTCGCGGAGAGCGCTCGTGTGCCTCCATTGTATAATCAATTTCTCTTCCCTTGATAATCAGTGCTCTTTGAAAACTGTGTGTGCGATAAAACGTACTGAGGTCTCCAACAACCAATTTGTCCTGCAGAGGTTCAAAGCTAACGGTATATGGGGATGTCGATATTATTCGCATAAACCAACCCAAGCTATACCTCCGCAGACGGTCATCTGCTTCACTCCTTGTGAAAAGGTCTGCCAGCAGGCCTTGGGATTTCTTTTTAACGTTAACTTCTCACAAACACTTTTATGAACTTTCCTTGCAAGTAGAAGAGGTCTGTGTTGCCAATATGCAAAGCAACGACTTTCACACTCCACTATAATGCACCAATACTGGCTGCGGGTGCATTTGGTGCTTTCAGCTACTCACCAACTGAAAATAAAAGCTACAATAACAATTCAAAAACATTCCTGTTGGCCAATTAACAAAATCAGGTGAACACTCAATCTTCAAAGTCTAATTTCATACGTTCCTTTGAAGTTCATTGCTTAAGATAAATGCTAAATGAAAGGCCTTTTCAACACTTCAACGTAACCCCAGCCACTGTCAACTCCTAGGAGACAATTCAGAAAATTCCCTTCCCTTTGGATTTTAGAAGGCCACGAAAGCCTTGATGTGATATAGGAACAGTGCAGGAGGGAACAAGGGAAAGACTGACCATAGGTTCCCACCGTGAGACCAGCGCTGCTTGCTCGTGAGACAGCACTGTCATCTCAGACAGCTGACCTTGAAATTGAAACATCAGTGTTACAAACACTACTGATTTACCTTGCCCGAAAGTTCCGGGAAGACAGAGGCTCAGAGTGATGAGGAAGACTGCATAGCAGAGATCCGGGCTGGCGCTGCCAACGCCCTCTTGCTCTCGCATTTTTCGTAGTACCAGCCGGCAACAGACCAGATTAATGCATGCGCACCCAAAACGCCAAACAACCTTCAAGCTTTCAAAACGCACGACCGTGTAGATATGGAACTAAACGAACAACCGAAACGCACCTCCGCAGTAAGCCGCCTGATATTCGCTGCTCTCGCTATTACTCTGCAGACTCACGTTTCTCCGCAACAGGAGTAGTATATACGTACGAAAAGAGCGGACGTCGACTCCACTGAAGGCAGTCCGCCCGATCGAATTCGAATGACAGATTAACCCCAGCTAGGCCACTATAGGATCCTCTGACCAGCTCTGTCTGCCTAAGCACCAGACTGACCACCCGGAGAAAAAAATCTATGATGGTTCCAATGGCCCGAGCCATGTGGCGATGCGCAAGCAGCGGTCGAGCTCTCTGCGCGAACGCGTACGTGCTCGAGGAACAAATATGCCGATGGTTGCCCCTTTCTTCATTCGACGAAGATAATAGCTCCCAATAGGAAGTGGCAATGTTCTTTTCACGCTGCAAGTGGGGCCAATCAACAGACCGCTTGTGATCTACTTCACGCATGCGTGATTGGCGCACCAGAAATCAGTGTTGAGGGAGCTCTTTGAAGGTGCTTTACAAGCTCTCCTTTTGCATAGCGCGGGAATCGTTTATAGTTCTGCTATAAGCTACGCTCGTGCTAAACAGTTCTTCATCTTCGGCTAACCGTTATGTGTGCCAATACGAAGCTCAAACTTACGCGGGGAACGGCAGTGATTGAATTCCAGATCTGTGTTGATATCTTGAGAAGACGTAACCAGAACGAGACTAATAATCAGTTATTGTCGTAGGTGCTTCGGAGGTATTCATGTAACCATGTATGGCTCCTCCGCTCCGAAAGTATGACGCTGACACTTTACAGCTTATACGGCCTGAGGTCTACAACAGCAAAGATACAGTTGCAACCGCCAGTGACCGCTCAATCAGTTCTTGTAATCGAGGCATTGACCACTTGAAGACGGTACATTCCGCCGCGCCGCTACCAGACGGCTGCCTTTATATGGCCGGTGAAGGGTCGAGACATCTGATCGCCAACTGCGCAGGAAAACCCCTGCATCTGTTGCAATTTGTGCGTGGGTGTTTGCGTGCAGCTCGGCCGACTGTAAATGGCCATGGTAAACGATGCTGTCAGCTCGGAGGCAACCGAGAACGCAAAGAATTTTTGCAAGGGGATGAGAGTCTGAACGGGAACCATGTGAAATTCGCCCGCCTCCACATACGTAGTACTTTGTTATGACATTGTGATCTGTGGAAAGAAAGTTCCGGTACGCGAGCCGAACTGGCATCTGGAAGAGCCTTCGAGCGCCAGCGCAGCAAGCCTGTCTGCTCCAGCTGGCGGCGACCCCGCCTGCGAGCTGCGCTGCTCCAACAAACAAACATTCGATCTCTTATGAATCTTATGAAAACGTGTGCATTGTGGAAATTAAGTTAGGGTACAAATGGCATGACTGGAGAAAGAGCAAACACAAAGTATTGTGAAGAAAAAAAAACAAGAGTTGCCCTCATCGTCATACACATACCGGTCCACATTTATTCCTGCTCATAATAATGTTTAAATTTTTTATTCGAGTTTGTATTGCTTGCCGTGCATTTGAACACATACATTCCCCAGAGGTTTGTAATTCTCAATACAAACCTCTGGAGAGGTTTGTGAATCTTTTACAAACCTCCCTCTGCTTCTGGACTTAGACTGACTTTCAACGAAGAAGAAAAAGAATGACGAAGGAAAAAACACGAATAAAGGAATCTAGCCGGGATTTTAACTCGGGACTGTTGGATCACGAGTCATGCTCCTATCCAACCATGCCACGAGGGACTGCTTGCTGACAGATGGTAATATGCGATTGTATGTGCATTGGTCAGCTGGCTGCTAGCCTTTCTTCTTCCCTTCCTATTCTCCCAACGGGAGAACCCCGAAGAATTAAGGGCGGGAAAAGAAAATTTTAAATAGATTACAAGCCTCGGCCTCGGATTAATTGGGTTTTACACCGAGCATAAAACCCGAGGCGAACTCGGTGTAAAACCCGATAAATCCGAGGCCTCGGCTTGTAATCTATTAATACTGTATGTGTATTACAGAGGGGCTCAATTTTGGACAAAAATATAGTAGGTCCTTTATATCAATAGACATGGAGAGTCATGACTTAGTACCACCACTCCTTTTGTTAGTAAGATGGTGAAGAGCAAAATAGGGGTGGAGGGATTAACAGTGTTCTCTTTCCCCCGTCCGGTTTGGAAGATGATCACTTAGCAACCCCGCTATCATAACCATCGCATCCAAGAGCGTCCGCAGCCGCGGCGCAGCCGCCGATGAATGCATTCTTTCACTCGATCTTCTATCTTCATCAACGCAAAGGAACGAATAGTGCTTCGACAGTACTGAGACTGGCGGAGTGTTTAATTTGATCACAAGGACAGCACGCTAAGGGTTCCCATGGCCGGGCTAGGACTGAGATTTCTTCCCTTGTCTATTTTGGCAGTCCAGCAAGCCTATATCATACTCCGCGTTACTGGACAGTGTGTCGATGTTGTGCAAGACTGTGGAGCAAAACCTGATGATCACACGGATAGCACGCAAGCCTTCACTGCGTGTCTTCATTTGGCATCAAAAAAGGAAGGATGTATTGTGGTTCCACCAGGACCTTATCGTCTAACTCAAGTCGTCCTCAACGTTTCAAACATTGAGATTCGCGTCAGCAATAATGCCGTGCTCCGTCCTTGGCAGTTTGGTGGGAATGCTTCGAACGGCGCTCTGTTTCTCTTTGGAAGTGATCCTCCGATCACAGGGGAGTATGTGGAGAATGTGTCTCTCCACGGTGAAGCACCAGGAATGTTTACGGTGGATGTGTCTACTGCTTTAATTCCTCATCCCTGGAGGGCCCAAGCGGCTGCTTTATACGGTGGAATAAAAGGATTTCTGATCGCTAATATGCATTGCTGGATGGCAAATCCCGTGAGAAACCCTCACGCGGTGAATTTCAGTGATAAGCCGTGCGTATCATCAAATTATGCGAACTTCAGTGGAGTACGGTTGAACCCTCAGGATGGAGTTGTGCAGAATATTTCATGCAAAGACTGTACTTTCGGCTATGGCCTGGTTCAACTGCGAAGTGGAGAGAGAATTGACTTTCAAAACCTCTACAGTGAAGGGGGTGTGACTTTGCGAATGGAAACTGGAGATGGCATTGGCGGCTATGCAGGAGATATCACTGCACAAAATATTACTTGTAAAGACGGTCACGAGGCCTTCATGGCGGGTCCCCATATTCAAAAGAACGGTGCCTTCCACGTCAAAGATGTAACATCATTTGGCTGTCACAATACTGTTTCAACTGGTGCAGGCTTCAGCCAGGATGGCTATCCAAATGGCTATTTCTCAAACTCATCGACTATCACCAATGTGTTGGGTGTATATGGAACCCATGCTCAAAACTCATCTAAGAATATTGATGTTCCTTCGTGCAGTGTTTGTAGTGGCTCAAATTTCGCACCAGAGAAGCATGTTCCAGAATGGAATGCAACAATTACAAACATCAGGTCAGTCGGCTTTCCGGAGCCAAGCAATCGTGCTGTGTGTATTTATAATGATAAACATTCTCATAGGGGGTGTCCATTTGGATCATATGCCACCTAAGACCAAAATATTTTGCATTCCAGTCCTCCTGGCTTTTCTGTATGGGAGGTTTTTGGACACACATGTTCAGGAATCCTTATAAAATCAGTGTTTGTGTTTTCTCTCTTTTTCAGCCATTGACAGTTTCTGACAAGTAGTTTTTGTTATTGTTAGTGTGTCAGTAATGTTCTTTCACTTGTTTTCGGAACTTGTCACTGAGATGGTCACAACAATTTTTTCATTGTTGCACTGGCATGGAATACACAGTGACCTTGAACTTGTAGTAATCAAGCACTTAGCCAGACAAAAATCACAATATGAAGTGGTTGACCAATCTGCCAGCTGAAAAGAACTAGCTTCATCTTGAGCTTTGTAACTTCCACTCAACATGGTTGGATATACACTGCATGAGACAATACACTATGAGGTGACTACTTGCAATAGTGTGTGTCCAGAACTGCCTAAGCTAGGTGATGGATTCCTTTTCATATACAAAAAAAGGAAACCATGAATAAGCAGTCTAGTCCATGGCCCTGCACATTGGCCCAAAATGAAAAAGCACCAGGTCAACATTCACCTAACATAGATTGTCTTTGCTTATATTTTTTTTCAATTGAGCATCGTCGTAAGGCCATGCCCAGAGAATCAAGTCCGTGGAGCACTCCACATTGGTGCACAAATAAGGAAATGATATGTCTTAATTTGATTCTTCTAGCATCAATTCTCTCCTTTTGATTACACTTATTTTTCTACCTAATACACAAAAAGTTCTGCTCTTTTTTTGAAAAAGTTAGAAGGACAAAAGCTGGAAGAAGCAAAATCTTTTGTGTAGACAGGTCATCCAATGCAGAAAGTAGTTTGCCATGCCAATCCATTACCTCTGCGATATCGCACCGGTCAGCAGGAAAGTCCATCATACTTCATATCCTTTGGTCTAATGTGTACAGATTTCACTATAATTATAGCCTGGCTTCTGTGACCACTGAAGAGTCAGCTTCTTGGTTCATCCTCCTTGCTCCATGCCCCAAAATGACGTACTGGTGGTCTGGAGACTAGCACACTTGAACTCAAGCTTTAGACTGGTTATAAATGCATTTATGTACAGGTCAGCAAGGTATGGTTATCTCCTGACTGCTTTTCACCCTGGCAAGAAAAGGGTTTTTATCTGTATATCATTACCTGGGTGTGTGATGGGGTAGAAACTAAATAGTGTTCTCGGCGTTTTGGTTTTGTGATATGTGTGTATGTGTGTGTGTGTGTGTGTGTGTGTGTCAAAAAATACTTCACTGCAGCAAGCATTTCACATGCAATGGGTGAGAAGCAGTTAGTGGCATTGGCAAGCAAAAATGGGGAAACGAAAAGTATATCAGCAGCAAATTGGCTCATTCATTAGTTGATCACCGTCATCCTTGTACATAAGTATGAGAATGTTTGTGTGTGTATGCATGTGTGTATGTGTGTGTGTGTATGTATGTGTGTGTGTGTGTGGCATGTGTGCATATGTGTGTGAGTGTGTGTGAGTTTATGAATGTATGTGTATGTGTATGTCCGAGTGTGTGTAAGTTTGTGTGTGGGAGAATTTGTGTGTATGTGTTTATTTGTGTGAAAGTTTGTGTTTGTATTTGGTTGTGTGTTCATATATTTGTGTGTGCACAAAGAACTACTTTCTATGTTGATCATGCATTGCTTTGGAAGATTGATGGCTTCCCAGTCTTTACGCACAATGGTTTTCATGACACTATTTCGCAACATTACGCTTTACTGTCACACCGATTGGTCAGCTTGCCAATTGTAACTTTGATACTTTAATGGGTTTTGATCTGTGTATGCTTGTGTTGTTGTTTAAGTTGTGTTTGTTTGTTGCTGTCAATGTTGTGAGTTGTGTACCTCTTTGTGCTATGTGCCTGCTCTGTGTCATGCGTATTAGTGTCCTGATGTCTGGTACGCGTTGGGAAACGTGGTGTAGCTGAGTATGCATGTCCAAGTTATGGACACACCAGGATCTGCCTTCTGTTTTGTTGTGATTGGTATTTGTAGCAACGTTTCCATAGTATCCACAATGAGACCTAGGGTCAGCAGCTTATTGTTTGCACTGCCTACAACTGTGGTTGTGAGTAGCAGAACAGCATATGTTCGGTTACTTGGCTGTTACCAATTAGATCTCTTGTAACCCCTCAGTTTTACTTTAACTCTATTCCACTTGTCCTTTTTTTGGAGTAGCAGTACTAGGGGGAGGGGGGGGGGGAGAGCGCTTTGTGTCCCTATTCAGATTTTTCATTACAGCCTTTTCTAGCAAACTAAATGGGTAATTTTGTCAGAAAAGACAAGTATCATTGTCAGAAAAGACATTGAGGTCTATGTCAAATAGCAATAGAGAGGTGCAAAGGCTTAAGCATAGAAAATTGGACTAAAACGCAAAAAAATCGTAATTTGCGGTTTCAAAATTAATTCAGAATTTCATGTTTTTTGAAAGACTTTAAGTTAGAAGCTGCTGCAGGAGCAAAAATAGTTAAAGAAACATCCACTCTTTAGTGAGAAAGGAGGCAAACGAAAGGGTTCGTAGCAAAGGGAAATACCAGGTTATTTGGCAAATGGCCATTAAATGCTTTTTGCAAGCTGCTTTGTTGCACCTTAAGCAGCAGCTCTTCATTTTGGGCAGCCTTGACTTCCCTTCCTTATACCCTGGTTGACCAACCAAGGCTGTCATGCAGCAGTGACATCTCTGCTTCCTTAGTTGAGCCACATCCACACAATTACCAGCTGTATCAGGAGTAATGTCCTGTGTGCCCAGCAGCATCACTAGCTTCAGTTGCATTTTCTTTTGCAGACCTTCAATGCTTCTTTGTCAAGCAAAAGCAAAACAAGATACTCAGCCAAGTCCCAGGAAAGCTCAAAGGTGTCAAGATCCGAAGCTTCCAAGTCAAAGTTCAGAGCAAGCACTGTAGTTGCATTTACGCGTGCCATGTCCAAACTGTACAAGAAGCTAACATGTGTCCACTTTGGTGACTTACACTTGGTCAAGTATTTTGCAATTCTCTGGTCCATCTCATCTGTCCCTCCTTTTGTAAAGTTTTACAGCTTGAGTATTGCCGGCTTCTTTTTCCCATCATCTTCAGTCACACCTTGTATTGGCCTCATAGTCGTCCGTATGAGGACATTCTTGACTCTTTGAGACGTTGGAATAACATAAGAAGTTAGGCTCATGTTCTCGTTGCTCTTCTCCCAGAAAAAACCAGGGCTGAATGGCTCCCTGTTTTTCGTGGTCTTCACTTCCTCAGGAATACCAATCCTTCTGGTTTGCATGGTGCCAACACAGGTAATATTTTTGCTCAGCTACCATTGGACAATCGAAATTGAGGTGTAAAGTCAGTCCATAGAGATATTCCTCCCACCTAGTACAATGGAGTGCTCCAATGATGTGACCAACTCTTTGACATAGTTGTCCGTGCCAGAGATGTAAAACGATAATGGAGTCTTTTTTGGCTTCCCAGCGTACACAATAGACCGATATGTGTAGCAGCGCCGGGCATCATTCAATGACTTAAATAACATCCCGTACTTGGCTGGTTTATCAGGATTATACTGCTTGAAGGCCACGTGATTCCTCATAGGATACAAGGTTTCATCCAAGGACAGGTAGTCACTTGGCACCATATGGGCACCGCATGCTCCATTGAACATGTCAAAAATATCACGAAAAACGGTAAATTTAAAACGGTCCGATTGCCGGCGTTCGGGGCGGGTACCAGGGTCATCAAAGCAAAGGTCAGCTGTCAGAAATGAAAACCTGTCCCTAGACACAGTTCCACCAAATTCAGGATGTCCTGCTCTCTCGGAGAAGATGTGGCTAACATGGTGGAGGTTTAATCCAAGCAACCCCTAAAAATACACGTGACCAATAACAGCGTACATCTCACACAAAAATGTGGTGCAGAGATCCACCTTTGGTGATTTACGCTCTTCTTCCGGGAGTTCGGCAAGGCTCTGTTCAATCTTTTTGTTTGTTGACTTAACGATAAGCTTTACCAACGAAGGTGTGATGAACAGGTCAAATGCCTCACGCATGGAGCTTACAGATTTTGCCTTGGGACTTCGCAGACTTGGAACTCCTCTCATGATGTCACAGAGGCGTTGGCGGCCTTGTGGTGCTGGTGGCCTCTCAACCCAGTCGATCTTTTCAGCGTTCTTCCGCTTGGCTGGTCCTAGGGTTGCAGTGAAGGTCTCGTCTGCCACAGATGATCCATTTCATCATAATTGTTAGGGTCCAAGGCAGTGATGCTCCTAACCAACCACTCGCTCCTTCTCATACACTTGGCTGGAGGTGACTGAGTATGAGAAGGTTGCGCAGGCCTTGAGGTCCCTGTTGATCCTCGTGCAGCTGGAATCCTAGAAGCAACACCAGGTTCATCACTGTCATTATCACCTGAGTCAGCTCCACTGCCCTCATCTAGCTCCACCAAGTCCTCCAGTGATACAAGGTCATCAAGATCATCGCCGTCGGATTCATCAATAACAGCTTCCTCTGCTGTGACAACCCTTCTGCTTCTTCTAGAAGCCATCACTACAACAAGACTGAGAACTGACAAGAACCAGGACTAGAAATGTTGCAAAATATAGAACCGCATATCACAGCAGTTTATATTAATTAAGTAGACATTGGTCAAGTAGCCAGACTGAAGATGACAACCTGGCTGGACTGCCTAAAACTTATTCCTACTGACCATAAAGGATAGTTGTGGTTTGAAGAATGGTCTGTAACCTTCCATATAACATTGCCAGAGCGGTCTCTGGTACTCACTTTTTTGCCTAGTATGTAGATACACACCAAGGGATTAAATAGAACTAAATGTGTGTTGAGCAGTTTGCCACGTAAGCAATGAATGACGTGCCCCTGACTAACTGTCATCAATATGACAACAGGAAGCCTAACTTTGTCAAGAACACCTTTATTTTAATTCTTAGATATATTTAGGAAAAGTCATGAAACTTGAAAGCTCTAATATAGAGGGTTACAAAATTATCGGAACAAGAGTGGGTTGGGGGGGGGGGGGCACATTGTGCCCCGGTGGG
>JAOWAW010042124.1:1526-17323 GCA_028565695.1 Nicola tetela | reverse complement strand
TTTGAAGGAGAAGGTGGCGTTGTTGGACAAGGTTGGGGAAGAAAAGAAGAAAAATACTTCACACAGCAAGGAGCTGGTGCCGAGACATGGCATCATGTTGATGCATGTTCAGCAGCTGTTGAGGCCTCTGCAGCTTCAGCACTTTATCAAACATCGTTGGATCGTTTTTTTTTTTGTGCGTCAATAAACTTTTAAACAACCAAACGTGTTTTTAAATTTTTTGATTTATCAGATTTTTCCGTTTAATCGGACCAAACAATGTCCGCCCCTATGTGGTCTGATTAACGGGATTCTACTGTACGAGTTATGGTGCCCGTCGACAAAGCCACACGGTCATACAGCCGTGCGTAATACGGCTACACGTACAGCTGCATGCATGCACATGTATATGGAGCCTGCGACGTTACTATGGCTACAACGGACCAATCAAAACGCAGAACGGCACGGCCGGAGCCAATCTCTAACAATTTATATAATGGATAGAAAGGAGATAACGCGGGGAAGAGAAGAATGAGAGAAAGAGAATCACTGTACACCCACGATGGCAGTGAGAAAGAAACAAAGAAAAAAATCAATGGCCTCGGGTGAGAATCGAACTCACGGCCTCCGGATTTGCGCTCCGATGCTCTGACCGTTGAGCTGCCGAGACCCACACCTAAACCACATCATTCAACTCCATTTACGGGCAGGGCTGAGATTGAACGCTGATCCGCTGGTAACATGTATCGCATCCGACTCTGTATTAGCCTATCATATCTGTGACTACTATCAGAAGTAAGCCTCGCTCGCTTCGTTCGTTCGGCAATTTATACTCGTTCGATCGCATGTGGGAACCGCTGTTTCCATATATCACCCTGTTTTTATGGTTTTCTGCTCCGCGGCCGCGACTGCTTCTGTTGGAGGCTTGAAGCATGGCTTGGCATCGCCCTGTACTGCACGTTACACTATTCTCGCTCCAGGAAAAAGTCCCGCCGTTTCTGCCGCACCGATATATGTTGGTGAGGATAACCACCTTGGTGTTGGTGCTTTTCCCCATTTGATGAACTTAGATATCTGACTTGTCTCTTCTGAAGTTTACATGTAAGATCTCAGAAGACGATGAAGGGCAACAGTTGAAACAGAGGTCCACCCTCTCCGTCACTGGGAGCGCTGCATCGGACTCGCAGGAGCCAGCTGATGGCGCAGCCGCTCGCGCGCGAGGAAACGACACATGTCGAGTTTGACACGTCCACGAATGAGTTCGCTCTACTTATCATACTCCGTTCGTTCCGCATCGCATCTCCTGTTCTCAGCCGCTTCCTCGCAGAGAAACTGAGGAGTTTTTACGGTGAAGAGCAATGGCTGACCAAAGCGCGCTCAGCTGTTCGACCTCGTATGCGACAGTACGTGAAGAAGGATGAGGCGTGGGACATGTTTTTGTCACTGGAAGTGTTACGAGACAAACTCGAAGAGGTGTTCTTGAGTGAGGCTGCGGATATCGACGATCCTCCGCTTGTCGACGAGACGGAACGTTTGGAGCAGATCGACCGAGAAATGGGGACGGTGTACGAAGTGCGTACTTGGCTGTTTCACGCGACTCCTGTGTCCGTCCAGGAAGCGTTCAGGGCACTGGGTTGTCTGGCTCGACTATGGCAACGATTCTCTCTGGACAAGACGCAATCGGATCGAACTGCAGAGCTCGAAGTTTGTTTGTTGGTAAGTTGAGCTCGGACACGTTTGTATGCTGTCGTGGCATGTCGGTGTGCGCGCGCCTGTGTGTGTGTGTGTGAGAGAGAGAGAGAGAGAGAGAGAGTGAGAGAGAGAAAGTGTGTGTGGGTATGTATGTGCGTGCGTGTGCGTGCGTGCGTGCGTGCGTGTGTGTGCATTGCTACTTGCTCGAAAATCATAATAACACACGTGCAGTGCCATAGTACCATAAGTTCTGTCCTTGATCAGAGAAAATTGCTTTTGCCACAGTTGTGGACGCAGCAATGAGGAGCGCTACAGTAACGTTAACTTAATCATAGTTTTTTTTTTTCCAGTAACTTGCCTCTTCTCTACTCTCAGCAAAATTCCTATATCCTTAATCGGAGCCAACAAAGTTTCGGTATATCGTGAATAACCTTCCCATTGTAGAGTCTAGTCACGATGGGCCCTTTGCAAGTTCCCGGGCTAGCTCAGCTCACCCCACCTCTCTGTCTCTCTGTCTCTGTCTCTGTCTCTCTGTCTGTCTCTCTCTCTCTCTCTCTCTCCCTCTCTCTCTCTCTCTCTCCTTCCGAGTCTCTCTCTCCCTCTCTCCTTCCGAGTCTCTCTCTCTCTCTCTCTCTCTCTCTCCGAGTCTCTCCTGAGGCTCTCTCTCAGTAACAGCCTCTTTCCCCAGCTATTTCTCTTTCTCCCTCTATCGCTCTCTGTCATTGCTGGAAAATGGAGAACAGGACAGGTTTAAACAAACTCAGCTGCAAGAAATCTGAGGTGAACACTTTGATTGACCAACAGAGCCACTTTGTAACATTTCATAGCAAAACAATAATTTTGTGATGCATATTCATACATGTGCCAGCCTATACATGAGAATAGCTCCACCACTTGGACAAGGCTCTTACATTGACAAAGTTCAGAAAGAGTCTTTCAGGCTTAGAGAGTATACACTCAATTTTCCATAACCAGAAATTTTAGTTTCCATTAGGAAAGACTCAGTGGAATTATCCTTCTGTTGCTGGCAACAGGGAAAGGTTTGGATGGTTCATTGGTATAATTTTCTAAATTAGATGTTCCACAGTACTGTCATGCATGCACTGTCACATGTCAAGCCCTGCATCCTCATCACGACACTGTGGTGAGAACAACTCTTTTTTATTGCACAATGTTTATTTCAATTATGCCACTCAGATCTACATATATTGGAAATGACTTAAAGTGCTTATACAGAATAACTCTGTCCTTCCAGTAAGCTTGCATTTTGCCAAGGATAACAAACTCAGGTCATAAGGCCTGTTCAATCTCTTCTAATTGAAGTATTGCAGGAGGCCATGTATTATGGTGTTTTCTCCTTCTTTGTTGGTCGCAAGTCTTGCATGCAGACAATGGCATGGAGCAGCAAAGGCTTGCTGCACAAGTCAGTTTTCCTCTTTGTGTGCAGAGAACATGTTGTGCTGAATGTTGTGCTACTGGTAGCTATGAGGCATCCAGGGAAGATGAGCTGGTCTTAACTAGTAGGATTGGAGGACAATTATTTCCCTGTCTTAAACATTCATGGACCAATCAAGTGTCATCCCCCTTTCCATATACCTTGGGAATAGCCCTTTACTTTTCTGGCATAATAAAGGGATGTGTATCAGCTTAGTTAAGGCTTGCACAACGACTGGCAATTTGCCAATTACTTTTTTTGCAGCATTTTGCTGAAGAGAAGATAATTTAATTATTTCCAGCTAGGCTCTACAGAGATCACTTGGTCAGGCTAGCGGAATTGAAGATCAATTCAGTATGTCTTAAGCCATTGAAACAAAGAGCGTTTTTCTAGAAAGTTGAATATATAAGGAAAGTTGTGTCCTGAAGCTGATACCTAGTCATAGATTCCCTTTGTGCTGAAAACCCTGCTCACTGCTGGCCTTCACATGTTGTTCTTAGGAGCTCAATAGTATTCGACATGCCAAGCAGCAAGTGGAACAGGGGACACGAGAGGTTTCAGTCAACAGTGGCCAACTGCTCACATCAGTGAATGAACTGAATTCAACTGAGATCAATACAACAATCCAAGCCACCTTCCATACCCGTGGCTCTGAACAAGACATCTGTCATATTGTTCTCTACCGAACTTTCGCCCTCTTAGAAACCCAGTTGGCAATACTTCTCCGCTCCGCTGACCAAGGGGCTTATAAGAATCTCCTCCGAAGGAAAACCAGTGATTTGCGGCCTCTAGATGTTGTGGAGTTGCTGAAGGAGCTGACTGATGGAGACTGCAGCCCAAAACCTGGTAGCCTTCAAAAACAAGATGAGAAGACATTCAACAAACTGAATACACCGATGCGTACAATCAAGAGCATGCGTGACAAACAGGCACATGGCATTGACATTCAAAACCATGAAGTTCTCAAATGCATGAGTGCAGCACACCAGATTCTCGATGTGTACAAGAATGACCTTGACCCTAACAACCTGCAAGTGATCAGCAAACTTCAGGAAAAACTTAGATGCATATCACCAATTAAAAAATCGGCAAAGCCAGATCAACGCCAAAAGTGTGGAAAACACACTTCTGGAAGCAGTAACGCATCTTCAGATTCAGCAAACAGTAGGTCAATCAAAATTGAGCTTGTAGTTCAACTTGAACCTGTGGAAAAAAACTGGTGGCCGTCTTGCCGAGATCACCTAATTGGACGAGATGATGTACTGCAGAAACTGTTGGGCTTACTCAATGGCCCTTCACCCCAGGTGCTTATCCATGGCCAACATGGAATTGGAAAGACAGCATTGGTAAGGGTGCTTACAGCCAGACTGCGTAACAAGTATCCAGCCCAGTACAACTTCCAGGCGAGTAGTAACGCTAGTCTTGCAGCTGATCTCTCTGCATTTCTTGTAGCTGAAAAAATTCCCACAAAGCCTGGGGAGAATGCACTCAATACTGCAACACACCATCTTACTGCATGCAAACAGCCTATGCTCCTGGTTTTTGATGATGTGGAAGACCCAGATATGATCTGGGATTTCCTGTCAAGCTGCAGTCAGCATGCAGTGGTCTTCATCAGTCAAAATGAGGTGGAATGGCAGCAGAGGAACCTCATACCCAGTCATGTTAACTCAGTTGCACTCCAGCCAATCACAACAGATGAGTCAATGCAGCTTGTACGGACTGTAGTAACCGAACAGTGTAAAAAGGAAGATGCTGAACGTTATCTGCAGCTTTGCCAATCTGAGGAGGAGGTGTCAAAACTTCGGAACTTTTTGGAGAAAGACCTCAGTAACTTGCCTTTGGCAGTGCACCTAATGGCGCGAGTCCTTGCATTCAAGTTGAACAGTGGCATCGCTTCCTTGATCATGGCTGTCAGTGACCTTGTTGGTGATGAAGAAGAAGTGAAAGAAGCAGACAGGAAAGCGGGTCAACACACCAGCCAACGTGGCTTTAGGCGCATTGTACAGCATGCTCTGGCTGGCATTTGTGAAGATGAAGTGGCACTTGCGTTGTGTTTTGCAATGTCCTTGCTGCCTCCATCTAATGTTTCCGTGCTCCATTTAAGCATGCTGTGTCACTGGATGGATATCTCCGATGATGACTTGCTCCGCTCATTCCAGACATTGCTGAGGATTGGTGTAGTTGAAATGATGTGGTCAACACTTTCATTCGGAATGCACCATCTTATTCAGAGTCATGTTAGGAGGGAGCTGTCTGGCTTCCAATTGGCTCACACCATTACAAACTGCCTTGCCATGAGTATCACCATGCCTGCTGCTCACCAGTCTACTGACTTTCACCATCTGATCATGGACAGCATTGACATGTGGCTAGCACACTTTGGTATTGCTCATTTCAAGGGAGCCAAGGCTATGATGCTGCACTACCGCAATATGTCTCAGGTAAACCATACATTACAGGCCTTTGTAGGATGCCTCAGGCTTGGTGGATACAGGATAAAACGAGGCATTTATTTTGTTGTCTTGGTGCTTGTGAAAGCCTTGCAAAGAAATTCTTCCATCAGTCCTGACAGATTGATAGATGTTGGTACTAGTTTAGAGGAAGCTCTGAGTTTTCAAACAACCACCATGTCCGAGGAATATGAAGACGAAAGGTTGCAATTCCTCACTAATTCTCAAGAGAAAGCAATGGTCCTTGTGCAAAGATGGCAAGAGTGGACAACACAGCAGTACTCTGTTGATGATATCATGATAGATGTGATGCAGCTCTTCACAGAAGACACACCACCAAACAATGCAATGAACCCACAAGACAGTTTACATATACTGATCAATGAACTAGTGAAGTTTCGCTATCTGGTAATGGCACTCAATGCCCTCAGGTGCAAGAACAGTACATCATCTATCATAGATTTGTTACTTCATTTAGACTTGTCTCCTGAAGTGCTCCTGAAAAGTGTGCAAGAAACACCAGAGGGTTATGCCACAAATGATATCATTGCTTTCAAATTCATCTGCTTGCTTTACTACATGGTGGCTTGGGTGGAGTCTGGCCAGCTAGATGAATGTGAAGCATTAGCTGCAAAGCTTATTGCTGTCGAAGGACACAGGGTCCTAATTGCTCTAGGTGGCACTAATCAGCCTGTCTCCATTCTGTATTTGTTGGCTGAGGCATTCTGCAAGCGTGGGCAGTACAGAAGGTGTATTGAGGCATGCAATAATGCTAGTCGATTCTTTGTGGATGACCAGTGCCTTTTAACGCCTACTACTTTGTTCTCTCAAGTTTCAACAGCATGGTTAGCATTACGGTGTCTCTTTGAGTTGGATGATGAGAGCACCTTAACTCAACAGTGGAAGTGGCTTGACCAATTGAGATCCATGTTAGTGTTTGAAGGCTTACAGGAAGAAGAGGTGGAGGGGGCATGCACTGTTCTGCTAGCTACTCTAAATACTGTTGTAAGCAGTAAGAGCTGCTCAAGAGAGCTGTTGTCACTCCTAGCTGATCTCACAGAGCTGTCAATTGGCCTACTTGCTCGTTTTCCAAACACTCCAGTTTCAAGTCAAATCCTGGTGAGGCTGGTAGTAGTGACAGTTAGTTTTGCCCATGAGACATCCTTCAGCTACCTGTTCAAGAGGGCTTGCTTGTCTCTGGATGGCTCAGAAGTGTCCACAGAATATGTAAAAGCAGTGCTGAGTCTCACTACGTCACTAGCAACTTGGTATTTCCAACAGCAGAAAGTGGAACTAAGCTGTGAACTTTATGCACATACTCTGCTGATAGTAGACACATTTTTGTTGGAGCTCGGCCTGTATACAAATCCTGCACGAAGCAGTCTCAAGGGAATGGAAATGTGTAGCATGTTGAATTCATCACTGACTTCTGAGATAATCATGAGACTAGTGAAGGTATGCCAACAGCACGGAAAGCAGAGAGTGGCTGATTTGTTACTCTTACAAGGTCAGCAGTTGCAAGGGCAGAATACTGACAATCAGCAAGCTCTAACATCATTCTTTGACAGACCAGAAGTCATAGCTGGCATAGAACGTGTGGGCTCTTGGTTTGCCTCTCAACTAGACTTACCAGAAGAAGAAACAAATGACCAGCCTCATTTACAGGTCCATCCAGAGATTCATCACTTTCAGCCTCACTCAGATACATGCACAAACGCTCTCATTGTGTGGAAGTTGTTGTTAGAGTTGTGTGCAGCTGGACCAGAGGAGGACCATTATGTGAATACATTAATTGCACATGCCATCAGGGAACAAGACGTGACTGCTCACCAAGCTAGAGATGGAGAAGAAGATGATATCATAGCACTCATCAACCATTGTCTAGGGAATTGGCCTGAAGCTGAAGCCCGACAGCAATTTTGGTTAAGGGAGCACGCCTCTGTTGATGACATCATTATTGAATTGATTCTGTTGTTCCAACAAGACAGCTCACTGATCCATGAGCAAGAAATGCTGCAAGTTTTGGCCGTGGCTGGAGAGGCATTTCTCCTAATGAATATGCCATCTGCTTTTCTGGATTTGCTGTCCCATTTGGACTTGTCAGTGCAAGCATTCCTCAAAGAACTGCAGGAGTTGAAGGTGAATCCAACGCAATGCACAGTGCAGACAACAACCAATGCTGGCATTAAAGGCAGGGAGGCAGCAAAGCAGAATGCTATGACTGTACTGTTGCAATGTGCTTTATTTAGTGTTAAGTGCCAGATTATTTGTTGCACCATTGATAGTCTGGCAAAGTGTGAGCAGACGGATGAGGCAGAGACCATTGCTACCATGCTAATCAACATCATGGAGGACATGACCTTGGTGAGATCGTTTTTCTCATATCCTGTGATGAGTGTGGTCTTTTCACTGGGTGCACAGTTCTATGATAACCACCAGTACGAACGGGCTTTGCAACTGTGCCAGCATGTCAGCTGCCTTTTCTCACTTGAACCGCACGCTACTGTACCTGCTTTGGAAAATATCTGCCAACAGCTGTTTGTCATTTGTCTGGCCCTGTGGTGTCTACTGATGGTAGCTGAGGATGAGATCAATACAATGCAATGGCAGCAATGGCTTGAATTTTTGATAGCCACTGTTTTAGCGGAGACCTTCCCAGAGCAGCTGTCTGAAACAGCATGTTGCCTAATGCTACGTACACTTCAGCTGTGCAGAGATAGTCAGAACACAGCATTGTCAGTGTCATTAGCATTGGATCTCTCTGAGCTGTTGAACGATCTACTTGCTCGATTTCCAAACAGAAAAATTCCAAGTTTTCTTCTTGGTCATGTGCTGTTAGAGATTGTAGAACAATTCAGAGAGCCTGCCTTCCACAGTCTGTTTCAGAGAGCATGCTCGTTTCTGAATGGATCACCTCATGGAGAGTATGTGGAGGTAACATTTGCTCTAACTCTGATACTAGCTGGTGTGTATGGGAGGCAAGGACAGCCAGATGCTTGTCATCAGCTTTGTAGCTATGCTTTCTCCCAAGCAGCCCGGGTGAAACTTGAACCATTTCTGGAGACAACGATTAGACCTCTCACAAGAACTTCTCTGAGTGCAACATTCCTTCATTCTCTTCATGAGAAACTGGATATAATCACTACACTGTGCCGGCAGCATGGCAAGCACCGGCTGACTGACTTGCTACAGCAGTGGTTTCAAGGGATGGGAGCAGAGACTGATGAGAAACATTGTACAGCAGACATGTAACAACAGTTATCCTATGGCGGAGTAAACAGTCCAGTCCTGTGTGTAGAGAACGTGTATTCTTCATACCAGATCCATTTGAAAATTTGCACTAGTCAATGATGGCTGTTTGGGTAATAAACTGATCCCTGTGTATATATTTCTTGAACATGTACAAGTATATTACTCCCATGGAAGATCATGTAGGTCTAGTTTGTCTGCTCTGCTGATGGGGCAAGATACCCACTTCCCTTGTATTGACTAAGCAGACGTCATCAAGTACAAAATCATGTCTGTTCTTGTCAGACTACACATTTTTGATCACCTCTCACTGCCTCTTCCTTTCCTTTCTGTGATCTTCTCCTCTCCACTGGCAGTTAAGTTGCCTCGCAACTGATACATATCAACAATACATGTCCACTGACTTAGACACACACGCACACACAAGTGCCCCCTCCCCCTCCCCCCACACACAAACACGCATGCACGTACGCACACATGCACACACACACACACACACGAACAGACACATACACGCATGCCTGCATGTGCGCACACACAGACTCATACTTACACAGCATAATCAGAACACTATCTCCATACACATTTGCATATAGAGAGCATGATCCCATGGCCACTCAAACTCATGAGTCTGCATGCATCCTAGTCAGTGTTCCACGATGCATTAAGGCACACACATACACACCGCATATTTAATGCCAATTGTCCCACAAAACATGATCTAAAGTAATGCAACTTGCTCATGCGTGTTTTAAAATGGATGCTGGGATGGTAGCACTCACAACTATTTGCTACACTACCAAAATGAAATCCTTCCCTTGATGCAAATGAAATTTTTTGTGTGAAGATTTTGTGGACTTTGTGATATCAGATTAAATGCCCTAGTATGTGCATTTGTGTGTGTGTGTTCGTGTGTGTGTTTGTGGTAATTTTGTGTGTGCATACGCTCATGCTTATGGTTGTGAATGTCTGTGTACCAGTTTTTTTTGTACAGTAAATACAAACTCAGTCAGAGATCCATAGTATTGCATTTTAGATAAATTCCCCTGTGCAATTTATAAATCATCTAGCTGCTGAACTGAAATTGTGATGTCACTCCCTATAGAAAATATGACATTTATAGCTATGCACCATGACCTGCATTCACAGCTGACTACTAGAAGTCAAATTGCATGCCCATGTGACTCTCTGGTTGCCTTGTTATGGCTTGAGTGACAGCCTCGGATTTGAGACAAGTAGATCTACATTGAACTCATGATCAGTGACAGACTGGTGGACAAACTAATAATTGTTTTTTAAAGAGGGATCAATGTAGTTTACAGTCAACAAGAGTAGATTTCCTCTGCTGCAAATGAAGAATTTGCCTATACTGTACGAATGGCTGCTCTGCCTAAGTGATTCACTGTTGTACACATAGGCTGAAGTCATCCTCTACACTCAGGCATGCTGCAGTGAATTTTTGGCCTTTCATCTACAATTTGGCAAAAAATTCTTTTCAGGTGATGAAGTTTTTCTAGGTGAGATCTTTTAAAGTTTATGTTTTGTGAGCATGCCCTGGCAGTACACTCTGGCCCTCATACATGTACAGCCTTACTGTAACAGTAATGAAAAGACTCGTCTGGGCATTCAATGAAAAGACTCGTCTGGACATTCAATGAAAAGACTCGTCTGGACATTCAATGAAAAGACTCGTCTGGACATTCAATTCAACTTCATTACGTTGTCATCAGTTGGCAGCGGTAGTCTGCTGTAATCCAGCACCTAGAGATCAACTTCTTGGTGCAAGATTTCTGTAAGGTCAATGAAGGGCTGTATATAATGGCAATTAAAGAGCTGTAATGAGTGCATGTTTCTTTGAAGGACTTGGCAAAGTGTAGACATACACAGTGTTGGCAACCTGTCCAATTTTTCAGACACTGTCTGAAATTTGATGCCTTGACTGATTGTCCATTCGATGCCCTTGGTTGTCCTAAAAACCATGGGTAGTCTGGTAGTCTTTTTTTCTCACTTTCTTGTGCAGTATGTCTTCAGGGGTAGCAGCTCCAACCCAGCAATGTTTAGTGTATATTTGGCTACCAGCATGACTCTCCTGTGCAAGATGCTTGGTTGCCATGGCAACAAAAAGTAACATCTTGGTCTGTGGAAAATTTTTGCCATTTCTGATTTTCAGTGATAAAAAGTTAGCACTACTGAATGCACCACAATGTGCCATGATATGAGAAGTGTGAACTGCAGGGAAAGCTCTTGTGATACACAGTATATGTGGATATGTTTGTCTTCTGGGTGACATTGCCCACATGGACATGTCTTAATTAGTTTCTGAAGGAAAGGTTTTCTACAAAGACAGCTAAATAAAGCTTATCAACATCACCAGTGTGGTCAGTATTTTTCTAGAAATATTGCTACTGAGAACCATTGAGAATGCACAATAGGAAAATGGGATACATTTCTCCTGGAGCTAAGGCAGCCCCTCCCATTGTAAAACCAATCCAACATATATTTTCGACAGTAATTCTTCATCATCCATTACAGACCGTATGTTGTGTGTTGAGAATTGCACAGGCCTTATAGTAATGCATGGTAGTATCACACTGTCCTTGGTTGATCATGATCATACATGATGATGGGCCTTGAGACACCAGATTCCAATTGATGGCTAAAAATGGGGAATTGACAATTAACCATATTTTTTCCAATTTTCCTCAGAGACCTGAATCTGCCCCTTGGCAGCTCCCACCAGGATACACCACTGAAATAAAAACACCCTTGTCATCCTTTCCAACCTTGCTTGATTGTACTATAATGATAATTTCATGATATTTAAATGCTTTCTCGGAATAGAGTAATAAAGTATTGACTTCTCAGCTGATGCTACCAGGTGTAAACATTGATAGTAACTATCTAAGCAAATGTTCAAAAAATTGCCCTGATTTCTATAAAAAATAAGAGAATGCTCTAATAGTAGCCAGTTATCATATAAGAATAAGCGCATAGATGTCACCTTTCTGTGTGTATGTTTGTGTGTGACAGGGAAACAGCAACTTGATATATTGTTATGTGATATCAGCCACTTTCCTGTCTGCTTGAGAAACCTGAGCACTGCACATGTTGTGGCTTGATGTGCTATGGCATGAAGTCTTTGGTCAATTGATTAAGTGCTCAAATGAAGACCTCACGTTATTTGGCAATGTACTGTTATTACATGAGTGTGTCTTAGAGTTATACCTCTGTCACAGTATATGTACTGTGCTGTGTGTGGGTGCTTAGTTGAAGCCTGTAGATAGCTTCTGTACATGCCTATACAGTGGTATATGCACAGCTGCAAAGCACTAGAACAAGAACTAGCTGTCAGAAAGAAAACTAGGGTTATCATGCCCATAGCTACAACGAACTGCATTCATGGCCAAATTATACACTCTGAGCCAGCAGACTTTGCATTAGCTAAATCTCTTTATTTTTGCAGCAGAATGGCACCACCACCTATGAAGGCTACTGCTCTGGGGTGAATAAACTTCACATTTGCTGTCTCTGAGACCAGGCTGTTCTGAGCAATTAGCATGCTTCATTCATAGGGTACAGGGCATTATGAATTGATCACATTGGCCACATAATCACTTTCTGTCACCTTTGCATTTTGTAGAGCATTTATGTTAACAATGCGTGCCTTCCAAGAATGTAGCATTAAGACCAATGGACAGCTTTTGTCATGCAAATGTTCAACTTGCCTGAGCAAATTGTCAATTAGCTCAAGCAACTCAGATTTCCCTCTGCAGGTCTGCAGACTGTATGCAGCCCAACTGGTTCTTTAGCAGATAGGGGAAAAGGCTAGCTTCAAGTTTTTATTAATTCTGTCAAACTCTTTGTGGGAGAACTGACGACTCCTGGAAATGATGCACAATTTTCTTCTTCAACTCTATTATGCAGCTGACTGATTTAAAACTGATCTAACAGATGACTTTATGTGAATGGATGGCTGTATGTGCAATGAAAACTTGACTAATCTGTTACCTGGACAACTCAGAAATCTTTGACAAATTGGGTCTGATTCATAAACAGGGTCCAGTTGAAGACCAATTGGTGAGAAACCCAAGCAGTTCCTGTATTATGAAAGGAATCAGCAGCATTTAATTTGGCAGAAATAAGTGGATTGGTTGGAGTTTGTTTGTTTAGGTGTACTCTTGTTTTTGATTTTGGTTTTGGTGCTTATCCAACTTGAAGCCGGTCTTGGGAGGTTCCAGAAAAGATTAGACAGTGACTGCATATTGTGTTCATAGTAGAGGAACAGGCGTGGCCTCATTCTTTCAAGTCCGCAGGCCCATCTCCTATATATATGACCAAGTCAACAATTAATCTTGGACTACCAGTAGAGAAATCAAAGACAGCAGACTCCCAAGGAACAGTGAAAAATTCTGGTAAGCAAGTTGTCACTGACAAGCACAGCATTGACAGATTTAGGAAACTATGGTAACAGGTGTCTCACTCGTTATCACAAAACGTTTTCCAGTCCCAACTTTAACTTATTTTTAATAATTTCCGTGATTCGTTGACAAGTCACACAAACACTGATTTGTTTGCAGCTCTTCCTGACCATAATTCTCTAATAGTAAAATTATTGTTATACATGCACAGTGCTGGCATGGTACTATATACATGCTACATGCAACATTGACTCCAAAACATACAGTTTAGGCTACATGTGCTCCATATAAAATGAACTCAGATATTATCAAGGTTCAGCACTACACCTACTCTTGCCCAGATTAGTATGAAAGGCATTGCCTGGGTGTGAGGTCAGTTTTCATATGAATTCTGGAAAGTGAGAGTACCTATATGTATGAAGTAAGGTTTTTACAGAAGGGTTCTGCTTGAGATTAATTGTACATTGAGCAGCATCTTTCAATTTCATTATCATCAATGTGAACGTTTTTGTGCTTTGATCAAGTTTTAAAAGGCGAGAGAATATCTGGACCTTGATTCTAAAGTATTGCTTAAGTCCTCCCAACTTGAACAAAGGCACACGGGTAAGCGCAATGAGCCTCAACTCACCAGCTGTGGTCTTGTCACTGGAATGAATAAGACAGAGACAAAAACAATGTGAAAGCACTAACAGAATTTACTGAATTTGTAACGGGAGAGGACAACACGAAGACACATGAGTACCAAAACAGCGTACAAGTGGTTACTTTGAAATTGATCATCAAAGATATCAACCATTTGGGATGCCATTGCACACATAGAAAGTATACATGCCTCCCTTGCCTGAAAAATATAGCTCTACATATAATACATTAGTGACACGAGTGCTGATTGTGATTGATCTCCTCCGTCTCCCTAATGTAACACAATCTTCATTTAATACATAATTTTTATCTTGATCCACCAAATGCCATTACATATAGAATTATTTTTTGGTTTATTTAGGCCAGGATACTTATACCGTCACATTATAATGTGAGACTGTGACGTCTAGGGAGATAAGCTAACCTTGTGGTTACATACATAGGTGAAATGATGTGCACAGTTATAGTGTCCGTTGCAAGGAATACACTAATGCGATTTGTGTTGGACATTGCTCGAAGTCAGCTATTGCCAAGCATGTCCATAACCAGTCAGCACTGCATGAGATGGACTAGTCCATGGTGCTGCACCCCGTTCAGACTTTTGTTGCCCTCCTTTGATAATGAAAACACCAGCATTCAAATTGAAGCACCACCTTGGAGCTTGAGTGAGGTCATGCTGAGGTGTGAGTTTTTTTGCCATATACATCCAGCATTCCTATTCAGGTTTCATACAGCTCCTAGAAAACCTGGAATATCCTGGATATCTATCAGACATAAACCACTAGCTTCTGCCTGTACCAATCCCCACTGTCACGGCAGGCCGCATCCATGCAACCCTCTATTATCAGCATGCATAGGTGGAACTTAAAAACAAAAAAAAAGTGTGGGAGAGTATATGGTATTAGCTATTCCTGCATCCAATGACTGATAATTTCAAAACAGAGCTGCCTTTTTTCAATGAACAACAAGAACTAAGGATTCAATGCTGGTGGGCAGCCATATCTAGCAAGGAAGTTTAATTGGCACAACACAAAGAAGCTTACCTTCAATCAGAGGCTGAGCAGAAACAGCTGATGTTGCTATGGTCATAGTCAATTCAAAATGGCCAATACTCTGTGCATCCATTGGGGAATATGCAGCACAAAACATCAACTTCGAATTCAGTGAAAACGAAAACAGTGGGAGAAAAGAAAATGAAAGCAAGCAAGACGTAAACAACACTAATCTACCTACAGTCTATACAATCCTATGCCAGTGAATGTGTAATTGTGTACATGTAAGTGGATTTGAAGGC
The DNA here is from genome assembly GCA_028565695.1 of Nicola tetela. NCBI lineage: Eukaryota > Metazoa > Porifera > Calcarea > Clathrinida > Clathrinidae > Nicola > Nicola tetela. Next base: position 2,161 of record JAOWAW010042124.1, on the reverse strand, counting down.
GGCACTGGAGCTTCACATCACTCTGAACCACACACACACTTCATGTTGAACTATGCAAATGGTGCAACAACCCAACTCTCTTTTCCTGTCAGCTCAAGTCCAGGAGATTTGACCACATTTGCAAACACCAATTTATTGGAATAGTAGGTACTACTATTTCACTATGGCCAGTGTTAATCACTTTGCTGTCAGACACAGTGTGCCATAAGCAATTGGGCCATTGAAGTGTTCATATACACCCTTCATCTTTAATGATTTCTACACTTGGCTTAGTATGTCAGAAAGACCCCTGGGCATAAATCTTTCCTTGAAATTTCCATTATGACCACCATATTTCTAACACACACACACACACACGCACACACACACGCACACACACACGCACACACACACACACACACATACTGTGCGCCACCTTGCATCAGCTCCATAATTGCATGTTTGGCGTTTTGAATTCGCCGTGATCGCTCTTTGCGTGTGACATACAAGCTGCTGTTGAGGCAATTTCTTTTGATTTGACACACACACACACACACACACACACACACACCGTAACACACACACACACACACACACACTACACACTGCATACAGTGATCCTGGGTAGGCATAAATTATGCAGTGTATGCTGACAA